>JAHWFP010072927.1:0-29619 GCA_023313725.1 Lithobius niger | reverse complement strand
TCGTTATCTGCCCCTCTGATGACAAAAATACATTTTTTAAAAGGGTCGCCTTGCAATAACTAATCGTTATCTGCCCCTCTGATGACAAAAATACATTTTTTAAAAGGGTCCCCTTGCAATAACTAATCGTTATCTGCCTCTCTGATGATAATCAACAGTATGAGTGTTGACTCACCCTGCCATCTTACCCTACATAGGGCAAACCAAAAATAACTAATTGTTATGTCTCACCCTAATGACAATCAGCAGAATGACTCATCGGAATTCCCCCTATCATCTGATAGCAAACTAGTGTTAAGCAAAACTAGAGATCTGGGGTGAGAGTCACCTCCCCCTCTTCCTAAAAATTTTTAGTGTAAAAATCTGTTGTGGTTAGTGGAGAATGCTTACTTAGCTAACTTCACCTGAGTAAAATAAGGACTTTTAAATCTAGTTAAAGGTGCCTGCCTCCTCTAATTTTTTCTTTTTAATTTTAAATCTAGAGAGTGCTCATCTGTCAAATAAAGTAAAAAGGTTAACACTTATTAAATCTGAGTTAGTTACAGGTGTCTACCTCTGAAGGTTATGAGTTTTAAAACTTTGCTATGTCTTTGCCTCCTTACTAAAATAATTTTTACACAACACACATAATTATTTTCCCATTAAAAATGCTAAAGCCTAATAGTTGGGCCTTTATTAGTTTTCAGTCAACAAATGTCCCTTTAAGGTTTGCATTCCCTCATTGCACAAACTTGCTGCCGCCTTTAAGTCTGCCTTTTTGTCAATGCACGCTCTTGCTACCCATTAAATTGGGTTTTCACTCAATGCACTACCTTTTGCCTCTCTCAACATATCCATATCAGCAAGAATTTATAAATTCTTGATATCAGTGATATCATCCCCACCCTCTCACCCCACCAATTGCATTGTGGGAGTGACATCATGCACTCTACCCCTCTGACCTACTTTCCACGTTATGTTAAAGACCTATTAACCTACTATTAACTTGTCCCCATAGCCCAGCTGCGAAAGGCATCACTCCACTTAGATCAGATAAGCCCTTTGACTCAGGTTCGAGCCTGGCCAATGCAAGAGGAAAACAAATTTCATCACTTTCAATACTAATTTGCAAAAAATGCCAACTGAAAAAAAAGTTCAACTGTAGTGAGCCAAAAGATCCAAAATGGCCACCATGAGATCAAAGATGGCTGCCACCATTATAAACTAGATGGATGCTCACCACTAATCCGAGATCGCCACCATCACTAAAACCTAGATGGATGCCGTCTACCGGTATTCCAAAATGGCCGGCACCACCCGGTAAGCCAAAATGGTCGCCATCACATCCAAGATGGCTGGAGTGATCGAGTAATCCTTATCTAATCTTTACAGATCAGTCCATATCATATGCTTATCAATAAATGACGTCATTGCTTCCGGGAGGTAATGGGTGGGGCTTATCTTATCCCTTATCTATCTTGGCCATGCCCCTTTTTATTGGACTTCTATGGGTGATCCTCTCTCTCGTGAAATGGTATTTCACTCTTAACATGCCTAAACCCACATTGTCCCCTTCTGGTCGGTTCTGATAGTCAATCAGGCCAAACACTGCATTTTTGGGGTGCTTTCATGTTGAGTGAAAATGTGCTTTGTGCTACAATACATGCAGTTCAGCTAGTGGGCATTTTAATTTTTGTAGAGAAAACGAAATTGTTGTTATTTCTCTTCATTTTTTTATAGTGCCTGATGCAATAATCACACTTCCAGTCAAGGCTTTACTACGGTATCGGCCACATTTTGGGTGAAAACTAGCATACATGACTAGATTGGTCAATATGGCTGCCAAAAGCACCATTCATGTAATGCTGATGATGCTAGTGGTTGATTTATCATGTTGCTAAATGTCAGCTGAGGGTGGCACTTAAAAAGAAACTGTTGCTCTTTCCCGTGAAATACTTCGTGGATCGATGAATATGTCGCTATTTATTCCAAGAGTGGCTGAGTGGAGATTTAAAAAAAATTTTAAAATAAACTTAAAGCTAATAAAAATTTGTCATGCAAATCTACGTAAAAGTAAAATTATTAGTTTGAAAAACCACCACCAGCTGCCAACAGATGTCGCTACCCACAATCAAAAACCATGTTTAACTGACTGGATGTAGTGATGAGCATCACTTAGCAACATCATTTCGTGGTGGCCATTTTGTCTACCCGCCTAAAATCATTGTAGATCAGACAGGATAGTTAACTGGCCATGGTCCAGGTTTCAACTTACAAAGCTATGTGGCAAAGAATATATACGTATGTGGGATGTGCAAGGCCATTAGAATATTTCAAATGAACCGGTAGGCTGGCATCAACTTACCGACGTGGGTCATGATTAAAGCGATGGTAAATGCCAAATACATCGTTATAATTCCTGAAACATAAACATTTCATCTATTTACAAGGGTTCACACAAAGATCACACAAAAAAATCAAGCACTTTCAAGGACTTTTCCCAAAACCAATATCAATTTCAAAGAGTATTCTAAGACCAATAGTGTCATTTCAAGGACCGTTCTTAATCAACAAACTAGCTAAAAGAATAGTGCTCAACTTCGTAGGGTCTAGTTTTACTGGGAACGAACCAGCAACACAAACACCTCACCAAACACTAAAATGTTCGTGTTTTAATCGTTTGCTGAAAAAGCAGGAGGGAAAAAACTTGTCTAGTATTTTTTTTTTTTTTAGGTTAGGTCAGGTCAGTTTCCTTGGCTCGAATTTCACCAGTTTTTACTCTTTGGCTTATTTTCCGTAGCTTCTTTCCATTGGTTTTCTTTTCCATGGCTTTTTCCCCATCGGCTTTTTTTTTTGTTTGGATTCAATCATTACTAGTAAACAATTGACGAACAAAGTCGGAGCAACAAAACAGATCAGCTCATTTTGATTATTTTACGACAAACATGCAAGTCATTTAAAACAAATTACAAGTCTGACTTGCTCAAAGGTAAGGCATTATTTTAAACTAAAGGAAGCCCGTGCTATGCACGGGGCCGGACACATTTCCTGGGAAACATTTCCCGGGACATTTTCCCAGCACTCTTCCCGACGACTTGTCAGATTGATCGACCACTCATGCCTGGCTCCTTTTTGGCTGCACGTAGAGTGGGAGAGTGCATTTTCAATGCGGGCACGAGGAGGGGAGAAGTGGTTTTCCTTTAGGCTTTCCTTTTCCTTTTAGCCGGCCTCCGATATTATAATAAAGATTAAAACAAAAAAATGTTAAATTCAAGAACTTTCAAGGACGTAGGCGAGTAAATACAGGCTAAAAAAGGGGTTAACCCACCACAAATTGCAACAAAAGGTTTTATGGTTGTTCCTGACTGGATTCCTGCTGAATTCGAAAAAAAATTTTATCCATGCTATCTGATGCCGTTTTCCTGGAAAAAATCCTGGGTTAATTTGCATGTTATAGTTTAAAAATGCATTTAGTACATGGAAATACGAAGGAAATTATAGTGTACCTTACATTGTGAGGGCAGTTTTTTCCTGGCACCTACTCAAAAGGATGTGCACTTTAAGATTCCGAAGGGTGTCAAGCTGAAAATCTTGAGCATTAAAGATGGCGACCAAAATGGAGCCCAATGTTTACTTATTTTTAGTCATTTTGGCCTATTACGCAAGAACCTTTAGTCTTACACAAAAGCGGTTTGAATATAAATTGTTTACAATAATGTAATCTACAATGTAGGTCCCATACCTTTTTTCCACATATCACGGCTATTGAGTAAAACGGTCATGTTGGGCCGTTTTCGGCCATTTTGGCTTATTTAGTGCTTATGGATGTCTGTATTGCGTGGAAGACTGGCGTGCGTGGAGGAGGGGGTTGTATTTTTTAAAACTTGATCGTTTTAAAAAAGAGTAATTGCAGTAAATCCAGCATATAACAAAAATTAAGCAGCAAAGCTTAACCAAAATTGTGGTGCGACATTTTCGTGTTATTTTGTTGTCGGTTAATACACCCCCCCCCCCCTCCAATTTAATGCTTATTTACTGCAAAGTAAGATGTTCGTAGTTTTGAAAAGTGTAAAAGCTTGATGAAAAAGAATGAAGAGGACGGGAAGCTGTAGAGCAACGATACTTTCAGGGTTTTATTTTGTAAAAAAAAAAAAAATAGCGTCAGATGAGAACTTATCTGGTCGTTTCTTACATGTTCACATGATCACTCATTTGCCGGATTGTAGTGGCAAAAGTTAGGAGAAGGATTTTTTTTTATTTATTTATTTATTTTATTTACAAAATAATTGCGACGCCCTAAAAGAGTAAAATAGCAATTTCAGATTAAAAACAATTAAAAAAAAAGAAACAAAGGAAAAAGAGAATATGAGGAAACTCTCGGCAACAATGACTAGATGGAAGTGACCGACGAAATTCTAATAGCAAAAATATCGTCGCACAAAGCACACATGCTCGAAGGGTTTGTACAAAACAATGTTTTTTATGCCTAAGAATGCCGCTGTCACAGCATTGGCTTGACTAAAGACGCCGTTGGTTTTTGTTTTTTACTTCCATTTGCATTCAGTGCCCTTTGCAGCTAGCTCACTGATGGGCTCTATAGATGCTAACCTCGTCACCATATGGCGTTACTATCGCTGCTGTATAGAACGCTATACTTTTAATTATTGCATTTATTTTGGACCTTCATATACATAGGTTGATTTGTTGTTTTTAACGTTTAACGAATTCGTCAGCGTTAGAATGGTCGTTCACTAATTTACACATTACCTAATTTATTACTAATTATTACTAATAAATTATTTCAGGGTTACAAATATAATAATATGAAGTAATTAAATAAAGTTTGAAGTAATTTGGATTACGCTTGCTTTTAGTAGGCGAATGTAAGGCTACAAAACGAATAATGCCGTTCGGAAAACGCTTTGTATAATTTTTGTTTTGTTTTCACCGATTTTAAGGATGTGTGATTTTTTTTAAGGCAGCGATATATTTTGCTGTCTGTGCTTAAGCGTTTCTTTTTTTGAATTTTTGCATTAGTTGTTTAAGACTTGAGTCTTGAATACGATAGCATACAAAAGCAAGATGTGGTTGAGGACGTCAAATAATACGAAAAATAAGTTGGCCTATTTACAATACACTAGAGGTAGTATTCATAACTTCCGCTTAACTAGTGGAGTAGTGTTCCATGTTGTAATATCAATACAACAATTTGCTCCTGTGCTATTTTCTGAAAGCTACAATCAAATCGTAACTTGTTGTCATGACAAAAAATGTTTACGCCCGAGTTTTCCACATCATACTCTACCCTTATAATAAGGTGCATGCTTTCATGTTGGCTTTCATGTTCATGTTGGCTTTCATGTTGCAACATTAGTTCAAATGTCGTTCGGTTCCTTCATTTAGGCCTATCTTTATCTTTAGGCCTGTTCTGTTCATAGGCCTATATTTTCCGTAGGCCTAGGGTCACGTAGGACAATTGATTAAAGTTATCTGTATACACGCAGAATGGACGAAAATAGGTAGCAGGTATGTCCTTTTAACATAAATCACTTAGTGTGTATCTTCAATATTTTATTTGCACGAGCCAGAACTGTATTACACATTAGCAGCACTAGTGCTACTCGTGTTTTGAGGCAGTCAATCATTAAATGATTGGTCTTTGTACTTCGCTGCTTTCAGGACTCCTGAACTTACATTAAGGGATTAAAATTACTGACTTACCTAATACTCAGCTATATTCATTCAGCTCTTGCTGGAAAGACTGCTTATAACTTGTTTTGCTTCAGTTTGCAGCACGTTTTCCCCAGCAAATAGTGTCAACATGAATTATTGATTTTTTTTTTACCTCTTGTTGCACATGCTCGTGTGTCCTTTTGCTAATTGAGTTGGACAAAGAACAGTTTACCATTTCTTTTTATTGTCTGTCGTTACAATGGCGTGAGATCAGTCGATACTTTTGGTTTAATGGTTTACCACACGATGGTAAAGATGTTTCAACTTTCGTACACCATACAGAACAAAGGCTTCGTGATACGAGCAGCCAACATCTCACGTGATTTGAGCATGACAACGGAAACAAAACGATCCCAGTAATTCCAGAAATAAAAAATTTATAGTCCGGCAGCCAGAGGTGTAACCATGCAACTTTTATCCCACAATGGTTCATGACGAATTTAGCTTAGATTGGTCATACAGATGACAAAACCGAAGGTTGACAACCTCTCAACCTTGAGCATTTCAAAATGGCGGCCAAAATCTAAAGTGGACGCCAAATATTCACATAGTAAGCTGTGGATGGCAATATATTTGCTTCCGTACCTCCGATTGACTTGTATATACGTCAAATAAAAGGGCTAGCATTGTTTATTTACTTTTAAGAACTGACTCTCACCCGTGAATTTTCAAAATGGCGACCAAAACCCAAAATGGACGCCAATTTAGCCCCATTGAGTTAATACTATGTAGGACGCCTCTGTTACCTACGAACGGCAACATTTCTGCTGTTACGTAAAATAAAAGATAATGAAAGAGCTGATAATGTTTATTTACTTTAAATTACAATTTTAAATTTCAGTTATATTATACAGTTAAAACAAAACTAGTTCGTTGGAAAGATGCATATCACTGAAGATTACTTCATCAAAGAGTTCTTCATCTGATGGAGCTTCTTGTACTGTTTTGGTATATTCATTTATATGAAGTCTTTGCCACCCGCACACTTGAAGAATTGTACAATGCAACCTAATCGATATGCACGAACACCTTGTCGATGCTCAGTCTTCATATGAATACGGGATCGTAGAGCACGTAGTCTGGTGCTTGAGACATATCTTGAAGGAGCGTTACAGGTCGTAATGTTTTGATATTAACATCTTTCGTCCATCCAAAATTAACCAGTTCAAGAGCGGATGGATTGGCTGCAGTAGAATTCTTCCAGGTACAGGCTTGCAGTGGTCATATAAAAAAGTAAGTATGAATGCTTCCGTAGTTGGTGGTAAGGACTTCAATTTCTGAGCTGAACTTATGGTTGCTCTTCCTGTTTTAGCATTCCATAACTTGCAATGAGGCTCTGTCTGCATAAAGCTATGAACGAGGTTGCAATTGCTATAACGTTTTCCATGTTGACGTTACTATTGGCAATGCAGTCAATACCTAGAGTAGCATAACACTTGCCTGTAGAATTTTTACTATTTTAGTTCTCTCAATACCAAAATAGTACCAACTGTGTCGCATCCTGATGGAGCATGCGCAGCAAGAAGTTAAGGAACTATACGTTGTTTACTTGCATGATGTTGTTGTTGTTGCTTTCGAGATTGGTGCAATATAACTTATTGTTAAATTGGAGTAACAACTACAAAACCATCTGTATCGTCTGATTAAGTTGGCGAAAGAGTGGCGTTTGATATCATGGCTTCAAACGGCCAAAACGCTTGAAGGGAATCCTTAACAAGTTTTGTTTTTGGGAGATATTACAACTTGTTGGTCCAAATTTATAAAATCCCAGCAGTTTGCAATATGTGCAAGAGTGGGTGAGATGATTTGAATCCAGTTGTCCTCGAACTGGATAAGAACTCACACGAACATGAAATAAAAGCTGTATTTTAATTTTCAACGTTAACTTTGGCGTCTTATTCACAAATCATAGTAACAAAAATACAAATGTCACCAGCCCCAACCAACAGATTTGAACAATGATTTGGGATGGACATAAAATCCATTTTTTCTTGGCAATTACGAAATGGAAGAGCCGATCCAGTTTTACAGTCTTTTTTTTTTCCTTTTGCTTTCTAACAACATTCCGGCTTCTTCATTTTAAGTGGGGAAGCCCCAACCCAGAAAAAGCCATGTTGCACGGTTAAACCACAGCTAGCCTTTCTGTAAATTTTTAGTTTTATTCCCCGCATGGAAGAATTTATTTTCGTGGGAAAAAAATGTCGTTAGTAGTAATTAAGCAAAAATCAACGTTAATCACGTCGTTTTTACAAAAAAAAAAACGTCAAGGTTTGTCACTTGTGTTGTCAGGCGACCAAAGTCTCCCGAACAAACGAATTTCCAGCATTTTCTGTCGCATTGTTATTTATCCTCAGGGCCTTAGGGCTTCGTCGGGCAGATGACCAGGGGTGGTTGGGTGTTCATGCTGATATAGTGGAGATTTTTAGCTTTGTTCATGTTGATGGAATACCATCATCCTTTCTTATGATTAACAAATATAGAAATACCCGGTATATCACCTGGATGACCCCTGACTTTTGGGACACCCATATGTACATATATATACATGTATAGTATCTGGATGTTTATTTTGGCAGCGACACACTAGCGCGAAACCTAATATCCTGAAGCATAGTTTGGCATATTTCCGGTACTAGGGCGAAAATAATAATCAAGAGCCATGACACACCTGACCAAAAATTAACTCAAGTAGGAATTTGAGCTAAGCGGCTTTCAATGTGAATCCTGACCCTGAATAACGTTGCAAATCTGTTACTAGCTAGCTATCAACAAGCTTTTTTGTCTAGTCCTTTCATCCCCATGTTAAATCTCATAGGGTGATTTTCACCAGAGGAAAGGCTTCCAGCTGTGAAATTGGCCAAATGGCTGCAGTAAGATAACAACTTTATTAGCACGGCCGGCAGGCAGTGCTTATTAGAGTGCGCACGAGAATTTTCAGAAATTGGACAGCAGAACGCGCGGCCCAAAATGCAATGCTGCAACATTTGTTAAAAAGGGTTTAACGAGCGTTAACCACTCCTGGTCATCTGCCCGAAGCCCTAGGGCCCTATGTCTGCAACAGCCAGATTCCCAGGCCGTCACCCACCCAAGTATCAATCCAGCCCAATGCTGCTTAACTTCGGTGATCTGACGAGAACCGGTGTTTCCAGCACTGCAAGGCCGCTGACATTTGTAACAATGGGGCAACAAAAGGCAACGCGCACAAGACTGAATTAGAGTTAACTCGAACAAGTTGTTATCGATACGAGGCTAATTGACTGATTGATTCTTTACAATTGTGCGGAGGGGGGTCTACAAAACCATTCGTTCATGCCTACTTTACTTAACCTAACTTAAGTAATCTTAAACCTAACCCGACTAAACACATCACCAAAGGCCACACAGCACATAAGAAAGAAAAAGAGACAAGAAGCAGTTCTCGGCCTTTGGTTTCAAAGGTCGTGGGCTCGATTCCCCGCTCAGGCAGTCTGGCAACTAAGTCTGAAAGTCAACGTAAATAGGTTTGCATCTGTATTTATGTAGCACTTGCTTGTAACAAGCGAAGGAATGCATAATGTAATTTCTTTTTACGAAACAAACAAGCCAGTATTGATTGAAAATTTGGCATGTCCACGTGCACCTGGGAGCAAGCTGTACAGGTCAACAATATCACTGCCGCTAGATGGCTCCAATGTATTTACGAACGTTTTCAATCGGGGTGCCATTTGAACTTTACCGCTTGCTTCCTGGTGCACGTGGGCGAACCAACTTTACATTCAATAATTAAGGAGACACGTGGTTCGTTTGTTGTGTAAAAAGAAATATATTTGTGTGTTCCTTCGCCTGTTGAAAGTGATTGCTAGACAGAACAAGATAGCGGTAAAAGGCTATAGATGCTGCAGCTTGTCATTTGGTGGCAATCCCCCTTTAATTAGTCAATTTTAGGAAGGTTGATTTTCATCAAGGAGTTTGTGGTACCATGGACTTGTATACTATCACACTACGTGATGGGTTCCAGCTCCATGGTGGTACCACTGTTAGCTCATCTAAACTGCTGCTACTTTCGGTTGGTTTATTAGCGTTAATATTGGGGGGGGGGGGGCTTTCCTCGCCTGATCATGACACAGCTCTTGTGAGGGAATAATTTGTGAACAAGGTAGCGTTGAGTCAACAATAAATGCAACACAGAGATGATGCAAGAGACAACACCAGCAAGCTGTTGTAGAAACAGGTGTTCGCAAAGGCTGCGTTATTGTCACAACCACATTCGATAACTGACACGTTCAACTTTCCTTCGACGGTTTGAAATTGTGCCAAGCTAGATTGTTAGACTACAAAAAATACTTGTTTAGAATATTACTGGGTAAGTCAGATTTGAAACATTACAGTTTTAGTACACAAAAGTAAAAATGTGAAATGGTTTACTATTGTTTTCTATTGCTCACTGACTATAGAAGGGATGTTATTAATATTTCCATCTGAAATAGCATTTTATAGTGGTTTTTTTTACTGAATAGGTTAAACAATTTTACGGTCAGAAGCAGTATTAAGTAATGGCATTGGAATTTTCATAATCAGACCTAAATGTAGAAATACTGACATTATTATAATTCGTATCCATATCAACATGTCAAACGGATCGTATATCTAGACATACGCTAGTGTGTAGCCACAAAGTAGATGACATTTAATAGTTGTCTTTTTAACCGAAACAAGCTTATACCTGATTTCAGCTTACTGGTGAAAATTCTCCATGCGGTAGAAATCTTTGTAAATAGTTGGAATGCAACACAGAGGCTAGATGATGACATTTGTGGGAACATGTCCTTTATGCAGAAAAAGTGCCCTCAATAACGTTGATTTGTGTTATACTAATGATGAATCCGAAGATTCCCATGTTAATTCTCATAGGGTGTAACACACCTAACCTGTACAGCTCACAGGAGGTTGGCACAAAATACACGCGGCCAGGAAAAAAATCCAACAATAATTATAATTATTATTGTTACTATATAATTGTTGGTATTGAGGCTTACGTATAGTTTATTTTTTCCTGGTCGCTCGTATTTTGTGCCAAGCACCTGCGGTACAGCTCACTAGGAGTTGCCAAATCTAAATTTCGACAGACAGGTAAAAAGTCGTATGAGGAAGTGATTTTTCCTAAAAAGGGGGTTGCAACTAGAAGTACGTGACCCTGAAGTGGCGCGTAAACGCAAAATTATAGTTGTAACCATTGTTTGTATTGTCATCCAATAGTAGATTAAAATATGCTTAAGTGTTATATGCGCATCGTTTCAGTACTTAATTATCAGAATACATTGTTGTTGCAATAGTCAGGCGGCAGAGATAGTAAAATTCAAGGAAAATTAACTTTTTCACTTGTTCGCTTTTTCATAAAACATGAAAATCGGCATGATGAATGTGCATGCCTGTAAGGTCATTTTTAGATGTGGAGCCAATTCGAAATTTACCCAGGAACCCTTAAATCCAAGATGGCGGCCAAATGGAGGTTGAAAAACAGTTTTTTTTTACTATAACTCCTTAACCGTCAACAAATCAAAAGCATAATGTGAAACAGTAACGTTCAGCACACAATTCTGACATACGTCTTTTACGTAAAAGCATCCATTCAACCCCAAAATAGTTTTTCAAATAATCACCCTTATTTCGCGCAAACGCTTCTTTTTTCAGTTGGTTGTTAAGTGATTTTCGGGGTCCAAGTTCACTTCCGAGCCCTCTAATAGCCCGAAATGGACGTACTCTATAGGGTATTCTGAAAGGTCGGGTTTTTTTCTTTCCATCACTCCTAACCAAAATTGCTTAACTTAGCTAGGGACTGTCCTGCGCCCCATTAAAGGGGAATGGGTAATGGCGTAGGAGCAAAAGCGTATGGTGATTTTCGAATTCAAAGTCTTCTTACGAGCTCACTAATAGCCCGAAATGGACATGCTTAGGATATTCTGAAAGGCTGGAATTCATTCTTTCCGTCAATCCTAATCGAAATTATTTAGCTAAGCAAGGGACCATCCTACGCCCATTTGAATTGATGAGGTTTGGTGAAAGCGTTTGGTGAGTTTTGAATTGAAAGTGCTATTGTGAGCTCTCTAATAGCCCGAAATGGGCATGCTTGGGATATTCTGAAAGATAGGAATCTATTATTGTCGTCACTCATAACCGAAATTGTTTAGCTTAGCTAGGAGGACCCGTCCTACGCCCATTCAAAGGTGAAAATTGCGTAGAGTAAAAGCGTATGGTGATTTTCGAATTCAAACTCTTCTTACAAGCTTTCTAATAGCCCGAAATGGGCATGCTTGGAATATTCTGAAAGAGAGGAATCTAGTATTTCCATAACTCCAAACCAAAATTGTTTAGCTTAGCTAGGGACCGTCCTATGCCCAATTAAAGGTGACGAGGTAATGGCATAGCAGCGAAAGCATTGGTGAGTGTCTAATTCGAAGTGCTGTTGTGAGGTCTCTAATAGCCCGAAATGGGCATGCTTAGGATATTCTAAATGATAGAAATCTATTATTTCCATAAATCCTAACCGAAGTTGGTTAGCTTAGCTAGGGATCACCCTATGCCCATTTGATGGTGATGAGGTAATGGCCTAGCGGCGAAAGCATACAGTGATTTTCGAATTCAAAAAGAGCTCTGGCGAGCTCTGTAATAACCTGAAATGGAATGCTTAGGATATTCTGAAGTACGGGGAATGGTTCTTTCTATCAATCCTAACCAAAATTGTTAAGATTAGATACGCATACAAATATGAACATTACAATGGCACTTTCAAATCTAAAACAGCTGCCACACCATTACAGCTTCACTTTTAAACGGGCGTAGGAGAGTCCCTATCTAAGATAAACAATTTCGGTTAGGATTGAAAGAAGGAATAAATTTCCTTCCCATCTTTCAGAATATCCTAAAGGCATGTACATTTTGGGCTATTAGGGAGCTCGTAAGAACATTTTGAATTCGAATATCAACATAAGCTTTCGCTGATACGCCATTACCTCTTCACCTATAAATGGGCATGAGACAGTCCCTAGCTAAGCTAAACAATTTCGGTTAGGATTGCTGGAAAGAATAAATTCCCATATTTCAGAATATCCTAAGCATGTCTATTTTGGGCTATGAGAGGGCTCGCAAATGCACTTGCACTTGAATCACTACAACAACCAAATGAAAACAGGAGCATTCACGCGAATTAAGGGTGGTACATTTGAAATACGATTTTGGGGTTGGATGGTTGCTTTTTCCGTAAAGGATATATACCAACTTTCCTGTCCAGACTTGTCTGCTGAACATTTTTGGTTAACATTATTCTTTTGATTTGTTGATGGTTAAGAAGTTATAGCCAAAAACAACGTTATTCAATCGCCATTTTGACCGCCATCTTGGATTTAAGGGCTTCTGGCTAAATTTAGAAGTGGCTCCATATCTAAAAATGATCTTACAGTCATGCACATTCATCATGCAGATTTTCATGCTTTTATGAAAAAGTGAACGATTTTTCGGCTCTGCCGCCTGTGGCAATTCTGCTCTCCTTAGCATCGATCGTAAAGTTAAACAAACATCATTTGTTAATAAAACTTTAGCTTTATCTATTTTCTTTGCATTTAGTATTTTTTTATTCAAATTTTATTCATAGCGATTTACTTACAGGCTTTTTTTTTACAGTGGTTTCATATTGTTTTTATTCTTTTATTTTCTTCCACTTTCATTTTGCTTTCATCCAATTTTGTATTGTGCCAAGTATAACAACGAACAAGAGCAAAATGAAAGTGGACGACACGAAAGAGACCAAACCAATATAATAAAGCTGTTTTAATAAATGTCAAAACAACGTGTAAATGCAAATGTAAATATATATTATATGTCTATATTAGTAAAGGCGGTAGGTAGCCTTTACTGTAAGATTTGACCTCGGCCTCCCATGTTAAAGCCGTTATTACGATGCTTAATTTCTCCGCTGCCTTTTAATATTTTCCACTCAAATTTAGAATATAAGCTTTATTGGACTTGGAGAACATGTGTACCAACTTTTATTAATTTCCGATTTGTCACTTCTAAGATCTGGACTTGAGCAGGAATCGCGAGTTTCATTTTTGGCTTGGACTTGTTCTTTGGACACGTTTATACAATGGTCTCTACAGACTAAACCATTTGTCCTAGAGAGCTGGTTCTTAGCTCATTTGAAAGAGCTACTTCCGGAGATGTGCCCTTTATAGAAATAGAAATTTTGATTGGTCGTCTCGTTTCGGAGTTATGGGGCCCTGAACGAACCGTTTTATTGTTATACATTGTTTTAAACATTGTTTTTATGGCAACAATGCCCATCAGCAGACGCCAGACGGAAAGCGTAAGCAAATGCTAACAATGCTGGTGAGCCAATAATTTACCCGCGCGTGAAGAGGAAGCATTATCCTTATTACGAATCGATTTATATAATGATTTCACGTCATTCTCCCGTGTTAAAGCTAAAGTGTCCGTTGATAGCCGCTGACAGATAGCTTCAGACAAACCAATTTCCAAAAGAAAGACTTGCACTGAATGAGCGAGCGAAATTCAGTGCATTTTGCAACGAGTGCAGACAACCAGCTTGGTATGTCAAAGTATCACGAATTAAAAACAAAATCGAGCTCGTTTGATGTTTAAGGTAAGGTTTAACTGATTCGAAGTCAAAACAGCAAAGTAACACAAATAAACTTTCCTCTAAGGTTTCACATATCGCAGTGTTCCTGTAAAACTGAAACCTTACTGCTGTAGTCAACCATAAAACACGTAAATAAAATCAAAACCATATCCCAACTTTCAAAATAGGCTACACACTCTCCTAATTTCGGGGCTAATTTTTTATCATCATTCTAGTCCGGTCGTCTCCTTTCCGTTCATCTTATTGATGCATACACCAGTTAAGATTTCATATTCAAGACTTCAGGACTGATATTTCATTTTTATTTTCAACGATATTTCCAGGATTTCAAGGAGTCGCACGAACCCTGAATTATATAGTTAGTCTGTACTAAGCACACTAAAAGTATGGATTTTCCGATTTTTCAGCGATGGTCTTTGGCCAAGTAGACTGAATCAATCAGGCCTATCGTGTTCTAAAGTAAAAACTGTAAAAACATGTAAATACAGCAGTAAGGTTTCACGTGGGCTAAACAGTACAGGAACACTGCGGTATGTGAAACCTTACAGGAAAGTATATTTGTGTTACTTTGCTGTTTTGACTTCGAATCAGGTAAATCTTACCTTAAACATCAAACGAGCTGTGTTTTTTTTTCTAATATATATTTCGCTTAGGAGCAGACTTAAATTGTGAGTAGACTTCATGGAGGCATTGTTTGGGAGGATTAAACAAACGAAGCTTCAACAATCAACAAGAGGGCGAGCGGGCTCATTCTTGCCACGGTAGCAAAGTAAAAAGGTTGAGCGGCCGACAATGAGAACGAATATGCACTCTAACAATTAGAAACAAACACTATTGCTTCAATAATGCTAAATATTAGAGCCGAGTTGAATCAGCGGGAATCAGCTGGACCGGCGTATGTTACGACTGGGAGACAACTAGTATTATATTAACTGAGCAAAAAACGGCTTTGCCGTTTACAAAAAAAAACATAAGAGCTCGTATTACCATACTCACAGCCCTGAAGGTGCACGAATAAAAACGGATCAGAGTTCACTCGAACGCAACGAACTATAATTTGAACTATAATTTGTGTTCATTTTGTGTATGCATTTTTATCTTTTAATTTTGTAGCGTTTTGCTGTTTATGGCGTCTATTTTGTGTGTGTTTGTGGGTTTACGTTTTGCGAATTGGAGTTGAAATTATAGTTCGTTGCGTTCGAGTGAACTCTAATCCGTTTTTATTCGTGTACCTTCAGGGCTGTGAGTATGAGGATACGAGCTCTAATGTTTTTTTTTCTAAACGGCGAAGCCGTTTTTTTGCTCAGTTAATTTATTGGCTTTTTCGCTTCCATTTTATATGTATCCACTGTCCACCGATTTTTGTTTTCGAAAAAACGGAACATTAGAAATGGATACTTATGTTTAGGTTCCGCCGAAGGTTTGTCCCATGAATATTATTTGATGGCAACACATTAGCGTATTTCTGGATTTAGCATGCGTCATCTCGATGAGTAGTTGATTCTGGATTGTTTCAGTATCGTGGCAACAATCGCGGAAACAATTCAACTGGCTTCCCGAAGCCCGCATTGAAAAAGTAAATAAGTCACTCAGTCATGTCGGCCGCCAAGACCGTATAAGCCTCAAAATTTAAGACTTCACACCGTACGCTTTAAAACTTGAAGATTTAAGGAAAAATCAAGACCATTCAATTTTGGTTCTCCAGAACGAGCTAGCTAACTCAAACAACGACAATGTTAGTTTCCCGGCACCCAACCATCGTTGATCTTGTTCGAGTGAGCTATAATCCGATATTGTGCGCCTCGCCTATTGTTACCCTATTGTTACATGTTGCAGCATTGTAACATTTTGACATTGTTAGCCGCTCCGCCGCCGCCTCCTCCTCCTCCTGTCCAATTTTCTGAAATTCTCGTGCGCAAACGAACTCTAATAATCACGGCCTGCCGCCGTGGTAATATTTGGCTTACGAGGATGCATCGTTTGGGATAAGACCATACCAGGGATCATGATTAAACAAACGAAATATTGCTTCAATGCTGATTTGATTTTGATTTTATTAACGCAGGAAACTAATGCTGACTATTAGTTTCAACTGTGTCCTGAAACAATCAGCAAGCGGGCTCATTCTTGGCACGGTAGCAAAGAAAAAGGTCGAGCGGCCGGCAATGAGAACGGATATGTGCTGTAACAATTAGAAACAAGCACAATATTGCCAATCTTATTGGCTCAATAAATAAATCGTAAATAACACTATTAGAGCTGTGTTGAAAAGTTTCAAAGTTGGTTGAGTAATAATCACTGCACGCACGATCGTTGTGGTGGGCTTTTCGCGCTTGGTATTAAAACGGAGAAACGGGCAATTCAGCCATACTGTGTTGCCGTCTACTGAAAATGTTATTTACTTTCTTAAGAAAACAAAACACCAGGGATTAAAAGGAGGGGGAGCAGGGCTGGGGGGAGGGATTCAAATCACGCAATGGGAGAATACTCGGGGGAGGGGGGGGGGGGCAGGGAACACGGGAGGGGACAGAGTGTAACAGGGGGGGGGGCTGCAGGTGGGTATCTTTCCACAGTAGGGAATGTTAAGGGAAGGAGGGAATGGGGGCTCGAAGGTGGGGGGGGGGAGGTTTCAGCGCCTGTTTTTCATTTCATACTTCTCAGTGAAGTATTTTGCTCACTCGTGCGGGAATCAGCTAGACCAATCAATGGGGAACAACTAGTCTATATATATATTTGGCTTATGAGGATGCATGGTTTGGGATCAGACCATAGCAGGGATCGACCAATCAGGGATCATGATTAAACAAGCGTAACATTGCTTCAATAATGCTGGCTATTAGTTTCATGTTTTCATGTTTCGTGTTTTTTTTTAATTAGAGTCTAAAAGGCCCAAAGCCATATACTCTATACTAAACTATGCCTAAACTTAAAGGCACATAAATCCCTCCGTTCTGGCCGCTTTACTCTGCGTCACCTACGCTAAAATATAGTTCAAACGACCGCAGCGCGCATTGCTATACGTCACTAGTTAAACTCATTTCGGGGCCGCGGCAACATGACACATCGTACGACCAAGTCGCAAACATTAGCGAAGGATTAATTATCCTTCCTCCAGGGCCGCGGCTTGCCAGCGATGTGGCGGGAGTTAAGTACCGCTCGGACCGAGCCGTTTAAAACAAGCCTAATAACATTCACGCGCTACTACTGACATCTGCATCGTACCCTTAGACCAGCAAATGAAAGGTAAATTAGTTTATATAAAACTATTTCCGGTAATGTATCGAGTGAAACTGTTAAAATATACCGGAGGGAGTTATGTGCCTTTAACCTAAACTAAGCATATTGCACCACTATCACAACTTCACTGCCCACAGCACAGATAAAGTTACCTGGAGTTCCAGAGTCACATTGCCTGCCGCCGTAACAGAGGCACACAGCCCATAACACCCTATCGCACATGCAACCAAGAAGACCAGGTGATCCATCTGGCCCAATAGTTAGAGGAGAGGCGATCAGAATGGGGTTGATTAGTTTCAACTGTGCCCTCGAACAATCAGCAAGAGGGCGAGCGGGTTCATTCTTGGCATGGTAGGTGTACGAGCGAATTTTGGTGGGGTGCATGGTGTCTCAGTTGGAGGCTTCGGGTGGGCTCTTTAGAGGACAGTTCGGGTTCTGAAAACACAGGGTTGCTCAAGATGCGATGTTGAATTTGGAATCCAGTATTCGTGCTTGGCTTAAAGGGCATTTCGCTGTGGCAGTCTTCTTGGACATTAGGGCAGCCTATGATACGGTTGATCTGAACTGCGTCGTAGCTGCCCTACAGAAGCTTGGGGTTGGGTGGGAGCTTGCTTCTGCGATCTTGGCACTCTTCAAGAACAGAAGTTTTGCTACCAGGGTCGGAGGCTGTTGATTGGATATCCGTAAGACCTATAGGGGATTGCCTCAAGGGAGCTGTCCGGGCCCAACTCTCTTTGCTGTGGCACTGAATGAGGTGCTTGTCCAGTTAAGTCACCTAGTTGATGTTGTGGCCTATGCCGATGACGTGGAAGTTAGGTTGGTGGGGCGAGACCTCTCATCGTTACTTGTTTCTCTGGAATGTCCACTGGTAGTGGGTGAGGGGCTACTTACAGAGAGGTGCCTTGCACTGTCTCAGTCCAAGACGGAACTGATGGTGTTTTGCAAGCACTCAAATGTGCACGTGACACTTAAAGTTGGTACAACTATCCTCTCGTCCTCATCCAGCGTGCAGTATTTGGGTGTGAGACAGGAAAGCTTAGATTACTGGGATCAAGGAAACTGTGGCTTGGAGAACTAGGGTTCTGAAGGCATTGGCATTGAATAAGTTGTTGGCGAGAAGGTCG
Source organism: Lithobius niger (assembly GCA_023313725.1). Lineage (NCBI taxonomy): Eukaryota > Metazoa > Arthropoda > Chilopoda > Lithobiomorpha > Lithobiidae > Lithobius > Lithobius niger. The sequence continues at coordinate 10,914 of JAHWFP010072927.1, read as the reverse complement.
GTGGTGTCCTGGTTCTATCGAGTTTACGTCAGGGCTGTGGCAGACTACCGTCTCCCGTTCTTTGCCCCTTTTCGGTGGGCAACTCACGGCGTTCAGGTTGCGCGCAATGACGGTCTATGGTGTGTGACCGGGTGCTTGCCCTCAACGCCAATGAATGCTCTCCTCATTGAGGCCAGGGAGCGCCTTGTTAATGTGCTGGCAAGGAGGCTGCTCTCAGCCATGTGCCTGAAGGAAGTTGCCAGGGACAGGATGGACGTGTTGGCCTGCTTTTTGGTGGGGTAAGGGACTTTAAGTTCTCTCACTCGAAACGCTTCGGGTTCTCCGGGGTTGGGCGTGACTCTTATTGGCGTGACAACTGGGTATGTTTCAAGCCCTTTTTTTGGTCCAGCCGCCCCTTGGGCTTGGTGTGGGCAGTTATTGTCCATTTTTCAGGGTCTGGATTGTACTTTGGAGCGGGCTGCAGTGGTTACAGATGTTTATTTTGCGATGCCTCGTTCTTTAGAGAATCTTGGACAGGTGGAGTTGGATTGGCAGTCCCAGCACTGCATAAGGAATTCAGTTTCCATCTACGACGTATTCCATCTGCCTTTGAGGCAGAGCTCATTACTATTTCATTGGAACTTGATTTGGCACTCGATATGGGGTTGCAGCGGTTTCAGGTCAGTTCTGACTGAGCCACTGGTCTGCAGTTTCTGCGACACTCTTTTGATTTACTTGATGTTAGCCATCCGGTGGTGTACGGTACTGGCAGGATGCTTGTTACTGTGTTTCAGGCAGGACGTGAGCTTTCACTGGCCTGGGTGCAGGGGCACGTGTGGTACTTTGGGAATGAACTGGCAATAATCTGGCCGATGATCGTTGGGCCCAGTGTCTCCATGGCTCCCAAGTGGCCTCCTTCATTTTGGCTGCAAGAGACTTAAACCTGTCTTGGATGAGATAGCGTCAGCTGCCTGGGAGGTTGAGTGGACTGAAGGTACAGTCGGGAGATGGCTGTTTTCGATACCCCTGTCAGTTGAGAGGCCGTAGGTTCTGGATCAATTGTCTCGGCGGGACGCTGGTGTCTTGTCTCATCTGAGAATGAGGCACGCTCTCCTGCGGGCTCATATGTTCCGTTGGGGTGGTCTCCGTCGCCTCGCTGTGCCTGCGGGGTAAAGGATGAGCCGGTGGAGCACTTTCTTTACACTTGTGTACAATGTGAGGGGTTCCGCCGAATCCCGCTCTGTTCTGCCCAGGGGGATCTCAGGCGTTGACGTTGATGCGTGAGTGGGAGGGGGAAGAAGAGGTCGCTCTTCGGAGACGGATCAGGGCAGTCTTGACCTACTGTAGTGCTACAAGAAGGTTCAGTGAGGTGTAGGTCCCAACGGGTACCTTGCTCTCGGGCTATTTTAAGGGCACTGGATGAGCTCCGTTTGTTACGGTGTAATTTAGGGTAAGTTAAACTTAGGTTAGATGGGATGTATGGTCTTGGACCTCTAAATTCCTGTAATAAATAATCTGAGATCTGAGAAAAATTCAATTCAATTCTTTATTCAGCAGACTTTTGACGTGCCATCGCACGCCCTGTACAGAAATCTAAAACCATGAAACAATGTACCTCCAAAACAATAACAACACCAGACTACCATAGTACAAAATACCAAATCTAGTACCATACAGAACCAACCAGTCAACTCCAACAGACCTCTCTTATGCGACCGAGATCACAACTGCTTTTTAGTAGCTACACAGAAAGCGGCCAGCACCCGCATGCTCTTGATAGCGTCTGCACTACTCACGAGGGACAGCAATGTCTACAGGGTCGAATGAGACTTCAACCACCTATTCAACAGGCGGCGATGATTACTGTACATCCTACAGACTAGAAGGCAGTGCTCAGTAGTGTCTTCAACCCCACATGTCCAACAGAACGGCGAGTCCACCCAACCCAACCTATTTTGGTGCGCCAGCAGCATGATGGAATGACCTATACGAAGAAGACTAACGAGACGCGCTTTCCTGCGCGGCAACGCATTCAGGACTGAACCATATTTGCAGGTTGGTTGTGCACCAAACAGAAACCTCCCTGTAACCGAGGCCACCGATTCCCTCTCCCACTCTTTACGCTGCCACTCCTGGATTGTCGCACGCCGAGTGGCCACGGACACTGTAAGATGTGCCTCTGCCACCTCCGCGGCAGTCGCCTCCTTGGCGAGCGTATCCGTTTGCTCTTTGCCCCAGATTCCAGTGTGGCCTCTCACCCACCGAACCATGACCCCACCCACCTGTGAAGCAATCCAGAGTTTCCATGCAATACTGAAAACCAATGGATCGCTCACGTCCATCCGTTCCACTGCCCCCTGCACCGCACGGATGCCTGCAAGAGAGTCCGTGACAATGGCAAAGGACCGCAGCCGCAACTCCAGAGCCACATTCAGGGCGACAGACATTGCCGCTAATTCGCAAACCGCGCTTGAAGCAACCGCAGTGAGACGACGCCTTACACTCACTTTCAGAGATGGGGTTGCAACACCTATCCCCCCCTCCCCACTGAGTTCCCTCCTAAAAGACGCATCGCAAAAAACATCACAGGTACATGCCATGCGTCAAATGGATGAGCCACTGTGGGACACCATATCCATGGACCAATGGGACTGGCCCGTGCAACCTCGCACGGACGGAGGTGGGATGCCTGTCGCAGGAGGGAGAGACACACCCAGCTGTGCCTAAGGCCTCGCGCACACCTCTTCTCAGACTGACATAGTCAAGAAGTAACTTCCCAACCGGGTCTTCCGCTCTCTGACTGAGATTCCTCATGCAGAGCAGAACCAATAGTTCCTCTGCACGACGGTATATGGGTGGTTCACCACTCTCAACCCAGAGTGACTGAACTGGCGTCGAAACCAGACCAGACCATACCAGGGATCATGATTAAACAAACGAAATATTGCTTCAATGTTGATTTGATTTTGATTTTATTAACGCAGTTAACTAATGCTGACTATTAGTTTCAACTGTGCCCTGAAACAATCAGCAAGCGGGCTCATTCTTGGCACGGTAGTAAAGAAAAAGGGCGAGCAGCCAACAATGTGAACGGATGTGCGTTGTAACAATAAGAAACAAACACAATATTGCTTCAATAATGCTGACTATTAGAGCCGAGTTGAAAAGTTTCAAAGTTGGTTGAGAACTCTTGCATCACTGCATGTACGATCGTTATGGCGGGCTTTTCGCATTTGGTATCAAAACGGAAAAACAGGCAATTCAGCCACACTGTGTTGCCCTCCACTGAAAATTGTATTTACTTCCTTAAGAAAACAAAACACCAGGGATTAAAAGGAGGGGAAGCAGGGGTGGGGGGAAGGATTTAAACCACACAATGGGAGAATACTCGGGGGAGGGGGGCAGGGAAAGCTGCAAGGGACAGTGTGTACAGGGGACTGCAGGTGGGTATCTGACCACAGTGTGGTGGGGAGGGGGGAGGGTTCGGCATATGTTACTGTCATCAAAAGAAAATCAAGGTTGTTGTCTGGTTTTATATACTTTTGCTGTCATGGTTGCCTTCTCCAGGCCGTTGTCATGACACTGACCTGGCCCTCCTTGGCTTGCCTGCAGCCAGATCCCGTCTCTCTGTAGAAGCCCTCAGGCTACTTCTTGAGGAGCAACAAGATGATGAAACATGGCTTCAGCATGCCCTTATTTCATGGTTTTAATTAATCAGTTTATTTAATTACTAATAGATATTATTAGTAATCAACCATCGGCAGCTCAGACCTCTCAATTCGTTACGTACCAGATCCGGGCACCAGGGGAGCATGCCATTCCCAAGTATGTACGGCTACGAGTGGTTGGACAATCTTGTTCGGTAAGACGTGGCAAGGTTTTTCCTTGGATTGGACCAGTATTGCAGCTTAGTTTGAAAGGAGGTCCTGGATGTGTGCTTTTTGGAGGAAAATGGAATTTGCAAACGTCCGATGCCTTGCAAACCTGTGAAATGGGAGTGGAGCACTGCTTTGCGCAAAGTTATCGGCTCGCTGGTGTTTTGGCAACTTGCGTCGTACCCCTTTGATCTTTGTGTGTCAGCTCAATTTATGAGGGTGCAACGTGGTGTGTGTGTTCGATTGTTGATGGGAGGTTTGTGTGTCATGAGCAGAGGAGATTCGAATGTGGATCAGTTCAAGAATAGTGTGTGTCACTGTATCGTCCGGACTAAGTCATGGACTTTGAACTTTCCGAACCATGCATGGGTGTGCCATTAATCTTCTCCCTGGACTAAGTTGTGAACAGATTGTCAGGTCACGCAACTTGTGTTTCAAGTGTGCTTCTGATTGTTGGACTAAGTCGGCCCCTGCCACACAGTCAGTAAGTTCCTAAACGACCGAACAGAACGCACCACTGTTAGAGACAGTTTGGCTCCAAACGTGACGTCGCGCGTGCGCAGTGATGTTGCATCAGCCGTTCAGTACCTTCCGAAATTGCAATCACAGCTCAGCAGAGCACTCGTTACGTCATAACTTTAACATGACCAGACATGGCTAATTGATTGGACCAGGCTAGGCTAATGGATGTAACCAGGCGCGAGCAATGCCAAATTGCAAACCATCTTGGGGAGGTGGTTTGGAGTGGTTGCTAGTGGTGGAGCTTTTAAGCATGCTTGAGGAACCGGAAACAGATTCATTGCTGACGATGGTAACCTGATTTTTCCCTGAATTTTCCCGGTATTCCAGGTAGAACGCCACCCTGTGGTTGACGTAAGCAAGCCACATCAACACGACTATAGTAGGGAATGAGCTGAACTATCACCGACAGTGGTGCGTTTGGTTTGTGCAAGTTTGTTGATGCATGTTATACGAAATTTGTAATTTCGTTCGATTTGTTTGAACCTGCGTGTTCACCTTTGAAATGATTTGTCGACGGACTGGCGCAGTCATTTCAAGGGGGAGCTTGTCATGGTTGCCTTCCCCAGGCCGTTGCCATGACACTGACCTGGCCCTCCTTGGCTTACCTGCAGCCAAATCCCGTCTCTCTGTAGAAACCCTCAGGCTACTTCTTGAAGAGCAACGAGATGAGGAAACATGACTTCGGCATGCACTTGTTTCATGGTTTTAATTTAATCAGAGTAACTCTTATTAATAATCAACTATCAGCGTCTCAGACCTCTCAGTTCGTGATGTCATAGATCCGGGGACCAGGGGAGCATCACATTGTGCCGGGGAACAAGGGTTAAAAATAAAATGCTAAAAATGTAACAAAAGTAAAAAAAAGTCTGAATTTTTAAATGCTCAAATTATAAAGTTGAATGTTATGTGATTAACCATCGACTTCGGCAATACATCTGTAATCGGCCGATGGTTTTCTTCTCGCATCAGTATCAGGTCCATCGGCAAAATCCAGCCATCGGTCGAACACTAGCACCCGCACGTTGTAGGGTGCACCAGTAGTGCCAGGACTACAATTAGGTCCATTGTTCGTTTTGTGTTTAAAAGGGCAAAGAATCGAATTCTTTAATTTTTCAAACTCGTCTTTTTACTTGAAAACACAACTTTTCCTCGTTTACTTGGTCCGAACTGTGGTGTCAGCAGGATGGCCAATCTAACACAGTTCTAACGTTGCTTGGTTTCCTTGATTTCTTGCTTGAGATAATGGCGCCAATTAAACATTCTTCGCCAACGGACGACAATTTGGCTGTTAACTGGATAATTATGTGTTGCCATTTCAGAGTTTGTAACGAACCATGGCACCTCAATTGTTAAAAACAACGGCAGAATTATCGGTGGCAGCTGATGTGCCGTCTGATGATGATGATGATGATGCTATGGGCTTCCCATTTGTAACAGAGTGCCCTCCCGTCCACTGCACACCAACCAAAACAACCTCAACCCACTCACCCTAATTCTTACCCCTCATATTCCACCAGCCCAAGAGCACCCTATTTCCCATCCCCTCCTCCATCCACCCAAGGAGCCATCTTACAGCCTCCTCCCCTCCCCATTCATCTCGACCTCTGAGGTTCTCCAATCCCTGGCACTCAATCAACACATGCTCCAACAACGCGTCTCTTCCATGCTGATGTTTGACCGGCGATGGCGGCGGTGCCGTAGCGCGGTGGCGCACCTTTGTAACAGACTAACAACAAGCGCCGTTGTGAGCAGCTATGCAAAGAGTTTATGTACTCATATCATACAATTGTGTCATTAGGAATGATTACAGCTTGGATTGATTACCGTATAGATAATCAAGCCGTATAGATGATCTAGGAGTGGGTGTGTTTCGTCCACAAAGCGACTACGGCGAGCTATCACGGTAATTCCAGATTCCAAGAAAGTGATGAATTTCAATTTTCTTATTTTTTTTCAAATTAGGTGCCTCACTCGCGCTGTCGCGCTCGCTTTGGCTAAACATATAACATCAGAAACCCGCAACCAAAAGCTTGTCCGGGTAACCAAGACCTGGCCGTCCAAAAACGACGTAATCTGGCTGATCTGAGTAGACACTTTGTATTCGGTTTGTTCGGATCCAAATTTGTCCCCGATACTTATTCTTTTGTTAGGCTGGCTGCATGTAACTTTTTTTTTTACACGGACTACTCAGATCCCAAGAATATGATCATTTTCAATTTTTCGTATTTTCCCAAATTACGGGCCTCGCTCGCCGCGCTAACCCGCAGAAACCTTCAAGCAAAAAAATTGTCCGTGGAAACCGAAACCTGGCCGGCCAAAAAAGTGATCCGAATGACGCCTCGTATCGGGAACGTCCGTGCACAAAAGGTTATTTGCGAGCTGGCTGAGGTCTTATAAATATCGAAGGCTACGTGCTATTTAAAGATGAAGTAAACATGGCGGACGAACGATAGAAGGAAATATAAATTGAGCGTGACCGTGAAATTTGTCGCCATCAACTGACATGGTAAGTAATAAGAAATGTTTAATTTTATTCAGTGCAACTTGGTGATAGGGCAAGATATTGCAACATCTCGCCTGGGGGCTTTTGATTACGGGAATAGGAAGTAAACAAGAGGCTGACGACACTAGTGGAAGGAAATGTAATCAGACGGTGAATTGATGCATGCCCGCCCGCCTGCCTGCCTACACGTTACGTTCAGTTGGTGTCACCTTAGTGTCGAATGAAATGTAGCGTGACGTCTATGATGAGTAACGGTCGAGAATAAATACACATTTACATATTGTGTTCCGGCGTGGTAGAGGATACGCGGAGACAAGCGAAAACGCACGTGTAGTCTTAGGGATGAGTCATGTTATTCATGTTTGTCTGACTGAAGGAGTGGTACAAACAGGTTGTATTTATGGATAATGCTGGTGAGCCGGCTTAGCCTTCAGCTGATCTCTCAAAATTCATGTCCACAACGGAGGTGGAGACTCTAGTCGCACGCTCATTTGCTCTGCACTTCGTTTAATGACGTCTATTTTTTTTGGTCGGCGACTCGCGTTTGATATCACGGATCTAATGGTATTATCATGAAGCTTTTATTCACGAAAGTTGGTTTATCAAGTGAGGTTCCTGGAATGATAAGCTGCTATTGACTTGTTTTGTGACAGAGTTTCCCTCGATCAGACGTCCCCAGTTTTAGAGTGATAAGGTGAACTTGTTTATCAGAACGGGACGAATCGATATTAACCATGCCTGCTACGACTTTATTTTATATTGCGGGTAAGTTTTAACGGCAGCAATTTTTGTGCTGTTTACACTTGTAAATCTTTAATTTATGTTATTATTGTACTGTACCGTGTTAATGAAAGGTACTTGCTTGTTACTGTCTATTGTTGCTGTAAATCGCAGTGATACAACTGTAAGTTAGAACCCAGAACAAGTTTGCGTTTACATGTGTGTACAGAGAAGCCGGAACCACCTCCACAGCGGCTCCAAGCGCGTCCACCATCGATCTGTATACGTTGGTTGTACTATCTCCGTTGGTGTAAAGGGTAAATTAAGGTCGCTGTTTTGCGAAAATAAGGTCAGTTTTTTCCAAATTTGCCTAACCTAACCTAAACTAACCACATAACACCAGAAACCGCAATCAAAATCTTAAACCTTTCTAAACTTCACGCGCTGGAATCTAGATAGGCCAGCCATCTTGCTCGGAGCTTCTGCGGTAGTGGACGCGAGAAGCCCCTCAAAAACTTCAGGAATAAGATCTGAGCTCATTTTTAAAATCCACCTTGTGAAATGTATTTTTTTCTTCCTTCTCCTTTGGTTGATTCTGAAGAAGATGACGAGTCCTCGAAAATTTAATGTGAATAGTGTGTTCTCCTTGGTGGTAGTGGTGTGTTCTTGGAGGGGGGGGGGGGGCGGCCAGGGAATTTGCTGAGACATGAAGTTTTTGTACAAATGGGACTATTGGTTTTATTACTTGAATCTTTTGAAGAGGCTAACTCATGGGGATGCTGCTCTTACTCGTTTCCAACTGCCTCCTGATGGAGGGAGGGAGGGGAGGCATGATTTGAGGGTGGTGTCACCTTGGACTAACGACCCTCTTCGAGATGGACCTACAGCTACCTGTAAGCTTGAGTGTGTTCCGACCTTCTGTAGCTGCGATAGCGGCGCCACCGCAAAATCCGTCAGTGGCGTGTCACCTTAGTCCACCTCACTCTCGTTACGCAAGTGACAACAGGAAAACCGGGTGCACAGGCTATGTGTCGCAGTGAAGTTAGGTGACTCGTTCATCTTGAAGAGAGTTGTTAGTCCAAGGTGTCACCCTCACATGTGCTGCTCCCCACGACTGAACGAGAGCTGCCCAGTCAAAGAGCTTCATCACAGTATACAACTACAGGAAACCAATTTGGAAAATCTGAGAAAAGTTCTAAATTTGAATAAATCTAACACTAAAACATTAGCCTACACGAGGATTTGGCAAACTGCTTCCTGACACTTGTACATCCATCGCCTCTCTGTGTGATACAAATATAACATTGTAGTGACATGTAAGCCAAAGGAGGGTCGGATGGCGGAATCGGGTGAAATTGTGTGGAAGATCAGCACTTAGTGTTCGCGTTGGCCGGGCGGAGGTTCCTTTGTGCGTGGCATGCTTATCCTCGACGATAGCAGACGCTCCCTGCAATTGGTAATGGCAGTTGGCATGTAGTCCAGCATGCTTTTTGCCCACTGTGTTTTGCTTGGCTTTTCAGCTGACGAGTGAATGTCTTTAAATGACCGTTTCCCTTTCACGGGCCGTGGTCTATCGCTGGCAGTTGCGTGACTTCCAGAGTGGCCTTCGTGGCCTTCATTCACCCGGCGATATTTCTGATGTGACTATTCTAGATTCACTTCGCCTTGTGCATGTTGGCGCTTGTTTCATTCTGCCCTTTGGTCTTCCCTTCGTGTTGTGAGTGATGGCCAATTGTGCAGTTCGACGGCTGTCGGTTTGACTCTTCTAATAGATCTGTGGTCGGCTGAGACTGATGCTGTAACGGCGGATGGGTTTTCGGCGTTCCCGTCGTCTGTGGACTCTGGTGCGCCGATGGCTTGTATCTCGTCTGCTGCTTGGTTTGCAGTCTCGATGTTGGCGTCTTGTTGGCTAGGTTGGTATTTATTCTGACTCGGAAATTGGGAAACTTTTTTCCGTAGCTATTTTCATTTGGTTCTGTTGAACATTCGGCCGTCTCTGCCTCTGCTGCAAAGTGTTCGTTTGGTGCCCTGTAGGTAGTATCACTTTGGTTGAAAGTGTTGACAGGCAGCTGTTGGTTCCTGGGTGGTGGACGCGGCCTTGGGAGTCTGCCGTAGTGTCGATTAGGCTTGCTGTAGTTGTTAGCATTTGGTCTATTGCATTCCGCCAGGAATGAATTTTCTGATCGGATTCATTTAACGAATCTGAAGCAGTTTTTATCTTTTCCCGCTGCCGTGAAAAATCTTCGTATTGGGCTTCAGCATGTCGCAAGGATAGCTCTTGATGCTTCGTCAAAACCTCGTTAATTTGGTTAGTCGTCACGTTGTTGTCAAATGGAATCAATCATTAGGCTTGGCAAGCCCGCCATGGTGGACATGTTTCAACTTGTCATTTCATTATAGCCATTTCGGCACTTTTTTATAAATGCTTGCAGTCTCTTATTTAGCAAAATATGTTATCTTATTTATCTATTAGAAAATATTGAAGCTGATAGTATTCAAATATCTGACTGCATGAGCAGGAATTGAGGAATTGAACCCCCGACCTTTGAGCTCAAAGACCAAAGCTAAGCCATAGATACGGTAAAGGTCGGGGGTCCAATTCCTGCTCAGCCAGTCTGCCATTTAAGTTCGAAAGGCAACGGAAAAAGGTTGCAGCTGTATTTATTTATCATTAATCAAGCCGTGTTGGCTTTCCGTCCTGTCTATTAGTAGTGTTATATGAATAACAAACCTTTGTTGCTTTAGTTGGTTTGCTGGTGCATTGGTTTGTTGGTTTTAGCTGGTCTCCTCAGCTAAAACCGCCAACCAGTAGCCTATTCACAGTAGTATGACAACGACAACAAGAATATTAGAAAAACACAATACCGCAATTGGAGAACACGCAGCACAAGTGTTCTTCTTTAAATTTTCAGTGAAATAATCGTTCACTTTCAGAAATGTTGCATCCCAAAAAACGAACGAACGCTAAATGGTCGAATTACAATTCGAAACTCGCGCTGGAGTGTGACCGAGATATGCAGTGCATCAATGATATTTTTTGGATGGAAACTTTCTAAAGAAGGTGATTGTTTCACTGATAATTTAAAGTAGCCTACAACATTTGCATGTGTTACTATTGTTTTCCAGTATTGTTGACAATTCTCCACAAACCAAGATCAAAATGCATTGCAAAACATTCTTACAATAACAAAATTGCACAAATTTATATAGTAAATGATTTGAAAATACTTATATCACCTCCAAGAATGTTTCAACAACAGTTCACTTAAATTTTCGAGGAAGAAAACACCGTTCCTCTTCTTCAGAAGACCACAC
>JAHWFP010072926.1:0-11832 GCA_023313725.1 Lithobius niger | reverse complement strand
TGGATCAGTGGAATTAGAAGGCCAAGGACGACGGAAAGATGGCTGCCATAGAAATTCTGTCTTTGTATTGCCCTTGACCTTCTAATTCCACCGATCCAGGAATTTTCTGCTGTTCTTTATCTTCGCCGCATCTATATATAGCTTAATTAAACCGCTAATGGCGGACGCCGAAATGCGCATGCGTGGTCGCTTCGACAACTTTGACAGGCTAGGTTTTATATTTTACGATCACACTTTATCATTTTTCAGATAATTGTATTGCAGTTTGTATTCGGCGATCTATTGTCATAAATCCATTCCATTTTTCCAGCATTGGATTTCAGAACTTTGATCGCAAGTAAGTAGTTTGTGAACGATCATAATTTAGAATCGGGTAGTAAGGCAGCACCCTCTTTCATCGTGTTTTACTGAATAAGGCTTTAGAAAATACGACATAGTGATCAAAAGCAGATCCGTGACTGGCTTCTAATTTCTTTTTTACCACAGCTTTTCATTCCTTGGCCCGATTTTGTCTCCTTCCTTCTTTATCTGTAGCGTACAATGAATCGAAACAATAACACGTCCGCAGCGCGTCCGCAGTACGTTCACAGCGCCGTATGAAGCCTGATGCGTAGGACTTATTTTAGCCCCTAACCCCCCCATCTCCAGTCAGTGCTTCACTTCTAACTTACAGAATTTTCCTGAGTAAAGGAGAAATTTCCCTTTTTTTTCCCTGTGAAAATAAAATTTCCCTTTTTTAGTTCCCTTTTATTTAATTTCCTTTCATTACACCACTAATTTTAAACATTTCCTAATTTGAAAAAAAAATTATGAGCCCGTTTTAATGGCACAGGAATGCCACCACTAATGCATATTGAAAATAAAATTCAGAAGACTCCTTATTTTATTAGAACTACTCCTCCTGCTGTTCCTGCCAGAAGCGATGGACCTGTAAAAATTAAAACACCCACAATTTTTGTTATTTTAGTCTTAATAAGCCAACAACAGACGAGAAGTAAAGGCAAAACCAAATTGTAAATCGGGGTGGGTAAGGGTTTAGAACGTTAACACGAGTTTGTTAAAGTAGTAGTTTCAGAAAGGTGGGTCTAGCTAGAAAGAATATCGTGATCGAGTTACTTGAGAAAAATGCAACTTGCAAATAAAACACAGAATTTCCCCATTTTTTCCTTTTTTACCTGTTTAATATTTTTTTTTCTCTCTGAAAAACATTTTTCCCCTAAAAAGGGAAAAATTCCCTGTAAGTAGAAGCACTGCCTCCAGTCCCGCAGAAAAGAAAGAGAAAAGCAATAATTTTTTTTCTGAAATTTGAATTTTTTTGTACACTTTGTAGTAGGCTAAGCGTGAGAATTTTTTTTTTTTTAAAATAGTAACTTATGTTATTTTCTTTTTAATCGTGAAGCACCCTTGGTGCCCTTTTTCGGCCTGTGGCTCGGTGCTTCAGCATTCTTGAGCCGGCCCTGCACATCCGAAGCCACATCTTCGCATCGGTGTTATGGTTTTTTTCCCTTTCTCTCAGTACAGCTGACATGGGCATCTGGGCACCGATTATCAAGGGCTCATCCGCCATTGGCAGAAGTGAACCCTGCCCAGTACCACCCTGTCTTATTCCCCTTCCCCCCTTCCCAACGGCGCCAGTCCAGCGACGCCACTGTTGTTCATTTGAGTTCAATGCAGTTCTGCTTTACGCAAATTTTGATGTTTTGTGCGCGGCTTTAAGTTCGTTAGAAAGAAAGAATCAGTACGGTACTAGGAACTGTTCATTTTTTTTTTTTTTGTCATTTTTCCTCGAACGATGCGAAGATAATTTTTCCATGCCGATCCAAGGAGATCTCATTACCTCCAAAAGGATGATAGGATCCCATAACCTTCTTGGGGGAGGGGGAAATTAAATTCAAATTGGCAGTAAAAAAAATTCTACGTTGTGTGGTATACATGCGAACACGTGTGGGCCGTAGCATCGATGAATAAATAATGACAAAAATCAGCGCGCCAGTTACGGCTCCGCCACTTAATATTAAAGGAGTTTGGCTTGGAAGACAATTAATTCGAAATGCTCGCGAATAATAAATTTTTGGGGAAGATGAGAATTGCATGAATTCGTCTTATAAATTTTAAATCAACTTTCGTCGATATACATAATGCGTGTCCCTGAACAATTTTTTTTTCTCTTTGGCCCCGGTACACTCAACGGAGCTGAATCTACTAAATTATTTATTTTTAGTTAAGGGGCTTACAGTGCGGGGCTACGACCCGGTAAACATCAACTTTTAATAATGGTTTGGGTCAAAGTAAAACGTTTACTAAAACGGTAATGAGAACGGGCCAACTCGCCATGAACTGGTTGCGCATGTAATAGCAACCCCAATTTTTCCTCGTCAATAATGCTGAATGCGTTCTGCAGGAATGGACCGATAGACAGGATTCGTACATAAGAGACGAAACCAATTCCAAGGCCTTTTTAATGCTTTTTAAGGCAAACTTACAGTCATTTTCAAGGCTCATGGTACAGTCCAATTAGCGAAATTACCTTTTACGTTCCAGCATTTACACAACATTTACAGTAGGGAGCTAATCCATCGAAAACAAATGTGAACAATTATTATTGTAAATGTTGACGGGGGTCATCTTTACTATCGTATTATAAATCCAAAAAGTCCAAGGAACGCATTTAACAAAATTGTTTAGTTGAGCTGAACATTTTGGTAAAAAAAGGTTCTTTCTACTTTTTGTGTAGACATTTGAGATATACAGCAAATAACATGGAGCAGTATTTGCACAGATGCCCCTTCTAGCACAAATTGCTTGCACAGCACTGTACCTCTCTCCTTTTGTCTCCCGTCTAATCCAAGGGAGCATTTTCCACAGAAGAAATGCATTCTGCACACGAAATATTTGTATTTATTAGCAAAATTCAAGGCCGTTTCAAGGCTCCGACAACAAAAATTGCAATTTTCAAGGTTTTTCAAGCCTTGAATTTTCGATATATATAAATTTAAGGCTTTTCAAGGAATTGAAGGCCGTATACGAACCCTGGATAGTTACAACGCATCAGATCGGTATCAACAACAAAATACATGCAGACACCGATGTAGCCTAGTTATGTTACTTTTTTTTTACATGTTACAAAGTAAACAAATCTACACTAAAATGCGACGTTTCGGCTCATCTCATAGCCATTATCAAGAATAGCATGCAAAAACAATTACAAATAACGCAAGAAAGCCACGCGTCAAGTTGCAAGTAAAATGTCCATCTTAACAAAGCAGTATTTCCTAGGAAGTGTTAAAAATGGACGGCACAGTAAAAAAAAAAAATGCTTTTTTTAAACTCAAGGGGACTTCGATGTGTACTTGTGGTTAGTACCAAACGAAGTCTAGCATAACGTTGCAAACAGCTCTAGAAACTCGAGTTTTCGTTAACTTTGGATCCAGACGAGATAAACACATATGCGGTTTGTGGTATTTCAAAGCAGAGTTCGAAGAGCATCTTCCTTGCTAACTTTTAAAAATATAATTTGTAGATTTATAGGCCAAAACAGTTGAATTAATAATTTTAACAAAATGCAACAAAACACTGCAATCCAGGTATATGAGATCGGTTAGATGTCGGATTAGCATCCATAACCGTCAGCACTGTAAAAATGTTTGGGTAAGGTACCTTTTTCTGATCGGTAGGCTAAAGTCGCACTGGTTAATCCCTAATCTTCTCAAAGTCCACATGAAAAGCAATAAAAAACAACTCGAGTGTGTTTGATCCAAAACTATGGAGTATGCTTTTTTTTTTATTAAAGAGCAAAAATTCGATCTGCAATAAAGTGGGCATCCAGTATACAGGGGTCAGCTATTGTATAATGAATACAAATCTTACTCAGATCAGAAAAAATTATACTTGAGGATAAGTGATGCAAGTTTGAGTCCCTGGCTTGTAATAACCTTTATGGTAAAAGACACTATGTATACAACATTCTAGACCTATTTAGTGACCCGTCACTAAACTAACCAGAGCCAATCACCAAAAACAAAATAATAATAAGAGGGGATGAAAGAAACACTTCCTAATAAAGAAAATTTAAATTCGTTAGTTAGTAGGAACTGAATGTAAGTAGCTGAATACCTAGCCTTGAATATAACCACGAACATTTCATTTAATTATTTCAGGAAAACCACACTTCGCGAACCACACCAAGTGCCGTTCGCGAAGAATCAACATGACAAACGAACAAACAAATATAAAATTTCTACTGTATTTAATGAAAGCCCTATTGAACTGCTCCAAATTGGTGAAATAAATGAGATTAAAAATAAACTATTCGACTACTTCTTGCATAATCAAGAAATCAATGATTAGGCAATGCCCAGATTGACCTCCAGACTAATTAAAAAAATATATATGTGTATATATGTATGTACATATATAAAAAATAAATGTTGAATTTACATTTAGTGATTATTATGTCTTTTTTTTTATTTAAACCGTTACGTTGTGTTTGTGTTTTTTTTCTGATGCCTCTTATGGATTTATGTTCATAACTTGCCAACAAATATTGTGTTTGAGATTACCTTCCTATTATTGTATCATGTGCCATTTTATTGAACCTGTCTTATACGGCGCACACAAGTTCACCATGAACTTCGAGCCGTCGTAATAAACTACATATCACTTAAAAATGTTCCCCAACTTTTCTTGCATTTGTGTTTTGCTATTGTAAATTGTTTTTCGTTATTATTTTTTTTTTTGTCGTTGAACCATACAAACTTTACCATGTACTGAGTTTGTGAAATTCATTTTGATATTATCTTGGTACAAATCACTGTTTCTATTTTCAGCTTGAACTGATTGGTTAGCTAAATGGGAACCGAAAAGGCGAAATCGAATGCTAAGTGGATGACGCGTCGAATTTCTGCTGTAAAGCCGTATTAATAAAGGTAGCAATGGTTTAGGCAAGCATCGTCTCCTTCACCCTGAGCCACCACGACCTCACTACAATCTGCCGACTAAGATATCCTCTTTAGCAGGTTCATACTGGCACCCGAATGGCGCAGTAACCTATAGCAAGCACCTTTAAATTAAATCGTTAGCCGTGACATGCAACCTCGTATCATTCAACGAAATACCTGCTCACTTTCCATCACCTACTTCAAAACTTTGGTGATTATCACCGATTAGTATCAAATTTAGTTGTCGTTGAGCTGACAAGTGCTCACAAATTGGTTTCATTACAACTCGTCGGGGAATGAACAAGGTATTGGAGCGGGGATAGCGGAGGGGGGGGGGGGGACGAGCGATGTCATTAACCGATGAGATTAATGGGACGATATTAATGCAAATTATTTAGTCGATGGTTGTTACACGCACACCTACATACATAATCTTGTAAATAATTATTAATCACTGCCATCGATAATGAAAGTTTATTGGTTTGGCTGGTACGGATTAATGCCAAGTATTAATGCCAGTACACGATGGTTTGCTTGTGAAATTCCGATATGGCCCTACAGCGATGGTGTGATACATTAGGGATAACAGGATGGTGGATCAGTCACAGATCATTCCAGAATATGGCTTAAATGCACTATTGTGTTTAAAACACGATAATGCGCTTTTGGTAATCCTCTCAATAGAGTAACTGTCAAAACTTCGTCGGTACGTTTGGACATTTGTACGACTGTGAAAGATTATTGAAGGGCTCGCTATTCGCTACCGTGTGCGAGTGGGGACCAGAGCAATACAAACTTCCTTCAGTTATGTTGACAGCTTGGCAGGACGACACATTCAACAGATTACACAGTGTGAGCAGTTTAAAATGTTTGCACAGTTGCACAAGCTTCGACAGGTTGATTGATTGACGTATCCGCAGCTGGTTTAGGCAACCATGCATTTTTTTTTTATGTTCCTGGATTTACATTAGTAGACTTGTGAATTTCATGTAGGATGCGATTGCTTCTGTATATGTTCCACTCACCAAACACAGAGACTTATTTACACAGAACAATTTTTTTTTGGGAGGGGGCTCTCTGGATCAAAGTTTTCGAACATCGGCTCCGTCAATTACAATTAAGCAATTAAACAATTAAGCGTTACCAGTTGTTTCTTCCTTTACTATACTTTATACAACAAATGATTCACATTATTATTATTTTTTTCATTTTTTTTTTGCCCTTACTAGACTCGGATTTATACTGCTTCAAAAAAATTCAGTTGGTGTTTAAAATTAAGCTTGTTCAACTAACATTAAAGTTGCCAATTTGCCGAATGACAGGTTGCAGCATCTAGCGCCGTTTACCATTATTTATTTGTGTGCGCAACGTATCTTGAGTCCTGCAGGTACTTCACGAGCGGCTACGTCTTCCTGGAGGGAGCGGCTTTAATCGACGGCCGCCATTGTTTTTGTAACCATCTTGGATATCAGCAAGGCACTCTGCTACCAAAAACATACAATCGATTATCTGTGTTCGTTCTGGGCGAACTCAAGATAGGCCGCGGTCACTTTAGCTGTATGTAGCACTTAATTTCAACGAGCGAAGGAACGCGCAAAGAAATTTCTTTTTACACAACAAACTAGTCACGTGCCTCCTTAATTATGGAATTAAAGTTGGTGCGTCCACGTACACCAGGGAGCGAGCAGCCAAGGTTAACGACATAACTGTCACTCGATGGAGCCCATCGAGCGCTTCGAAATCTGCGTTTCAAAATGTTCGGTATACAGAAAAAAGTGCCCGTGATGTCGTTAGGCTTAACTTTACCGCTTAACTTTGCCCGTAGGCGCACCAACTTTACACTCAATAATTAAGGAGGTAAGTGGCTAGTTAATGGTATAAAAAGAAATTATTTGTGTGCTCCTTCGCCTGTTGAAAGTAAAGGCTAGACAGAATTAGATATCGGCAAATGGCTATCCTCCTTTAATCTTGCTTCTGGTCTTATAATTCTATTACAAGAACTAACCGGTAATCGGTAAAATTATTTTCAAAAAATATTAAACTACTAACACGGCGTAAAGCAGTAAAAGACCGTGAGCGCGGAAGGCTGTGTCTGTAATTTCCACATCACGTACTAGACATTCAGATCTATTGTTGACAAAATTCTGTTATTATCGCATCACAATTTATTGCTCAAATTGAGCCGAAACTTGTCTGCTACGATCCTTCGTGCCAGGAATGCACTATCAGAGGGAAACGCGTCGTAAACAATTGAGCTCAGTCCTTTTCGAATCTGACATACAGTAGCAACCAGTCTTCCAGTAGATTAAACATTGGAATTACAACCTGCAGCATTTACAATGTAATTACGTATGTCAATGGAATCGACCGAGCCTAAAATTGCGTCATTTCGTGGTCCAACAGCTAGTAAACTACTTTATTTTTTTTAAGGTCCTAGGCAGTTTCTAGACTGTTTTAGAGTTTTAGGGTTCTTGGACGTAAAAAAAAGCTATTGTGCGCGCAGCGTATGTTGAGTCCTGCAGGTATTTTATGAGCGGCTACATCTTCCTGGAAGGAGCGGCATTGCTTTAATCGACGGCCGCCATTGTTTTTGTAATCATCTAGGATATCAACAAGGTGCTCTGCTATCGAAAACATACAATCGATTATCTGTATTCGTTCTGGGGCGAACTCAAGATAGGCCGCGGACACTTTAGTCTGCTGGCTTATATAGGAGACTTTTCACACGGAAAATGTCCTCGGTTATTTACTACTTCGCTCCAGAAAATGAAAAGTTATACCGAGACAGTATATCGAGACACGATTACACGAAAGTACTCGATTCATAGATTTGCACGAACATTGAAATTAAAAGAAAATCCTAAAACTGAAAACATCGCGAAGGAAAGTAGGCACGTGTTGTCAATTTAATGTCACTACCTTATGGTGGCTGACAGTTCTGGATCGCACTGAATCCACTGCTATAGTTTATTCCACCGTCATTATGTTAGCAGGAAACTGACTGCATTAAGAGTGCAAAAGCATGTGTATATCTCACTTTTAGACTCTACTCAATTACTGTTAGAGTCAACAAGTGAGATATTTAAGTGTTTTTTGCACTCGTAGTGGAGGAAAACTTGGCGTCATACAGTCAGTTTTCTGCAGACATATAATGTGGAACAATACTATACAGAGGAAACAATGACGGGATTCGGAAGTAAAGTTTAAATTTCAACCAATTTATGACGTGAACGTCACAACTTAATACAAATCTGAAAATTTAGGGTAATTATTTGGAATCTATACTTTTCATGAGATTGACTTAATTCACATAACTGTTGAATCCTATCGTCGTTACCTTCGGAAAATCGCATCGAAAACCTACATAAACGCTTCTTTATTTTTTTAAAGGGCAATTACATCCATTTTGACATGCATGCTTTACTTATGGATCACTTACACAATAACTATACACAAGAACTGCGGTAAGAATACGTTACGTACGTCCGATACAACAATTTAATGATTGCATCACCAAAACACAATACGGAGACCGCCATTGTTTTGCTGGAAGGCGCAGAAATTAATGCCGACAGATGTCACTTTTCGATTTCGACTCGCAGCCGATTGAGATAGCTCTATTGGCTGTGAGAGTTCAAGCGTCTGACGGCCTAAGCTGGCCACTACAACACTGTCGGCTAGCTAAGGCCGTCAGTCGCTCGAGCTCTCACAGCCAATTGAGCTATCTCAATCGGCTGCGAGTCGAAATCAAAAAGTGACATCAGTCGGCATTAATGTCTGCGCGTTCCAGCAAAACAAGGGCGGTCTCCATGTCGTATTTTGGTGATGCAATGATTAAATTGTTATATCGGACGTACGTAACGTATTCTTACCGCAATTCTTGTGTTTAGTTATTGTGTAAATGATCCAAAAGTAAAGCATGCATGTCAAAATGGATGCAATTGCTCTTTAAAGGACTATTAAAACATTTTAAAACGCCACTCATAGCCATAGTGAGGCGACGCCATACTGCAAGATGAGAGTGCAACAAAAAAAAACCTGATTCCGACCAGAACAATAGTAAACGGAAATTATCTCTAGGCTGAAAACTTTATGTTTGCAGTTTCTGATGGTATATGTTTAGCTGCAGCGAGCGCGGCAGCACGAGCAAGGCACATAATTTGAGAAAAAAAAAGACCGTCATTATCGTGAACAGCGACCTTGATTTACCCTAGATTTTACGGGGAAAAAATCGAAAACAAATATTTTTTGAAATCAAGGTAGCTGTTTACGATAATGGTCGTCCTGTATTTTTTTTTCCAAATTGCGTGCCTCGCTCGCTGCGGCTAAACCTATGACATCAGGTTTTCTAATGTTTTGATCGAAATCAGATCTTCTTGTTGCGCTCCCATGTCGCAGTATGGCGTCGGCTACACTATGGATGTGAGTAGCGTTTTAACATGTTTTAATAATTCTGTTTAAAAATAAATAAGCGGTTGTGCAGGCCTTCGGCATGATTTTCTGACCCCTAACGAGGAAAGCATTTGACAAGTATGTGAATTAAGTCTATAGCGTGAAAAGTAAGGTTTCCAAATAATTACCCTAAATTTGGTACCAGGAGCTTATAAAGAGTTCCATTAGGTGCGTGAAGTATTAAAACGCTCTATGTCCCAGCGTATAATGAATTATAACACCCCCACTTGGTGAATTTTTGTACTGCAGAATTGAAGTTTAAGGAGGCCAGACATTCATGTCATGATAATCCAGTCAGAAAATCCGTTGGTTTGTATATCTAAACGGACTCTGATGCTGCATCAGGTCTGAGACAGCCGTTGTATTTCCGAATTTGGTCTTACTGGATTACATAGAATCAAACGGAGTTTTCAGTCCGTGTTCTTCCGGCACTACCGGTAAGCTTTCATTATGAGAACATATTTTATTGCGATGACATGACTGAGATTGGTCTAAACCAAATCTGGATCCCTGCTCCAGATAACAGATGTCAGTGGCATCTATTTATGATTGGAATTCGTAGGCTTAATGGTGCAGACACCATTGTTATACGCTTTTTATAGTACTTCTGTGAACAGTTGACCTCGCTCCCCCTACCAAAAAGAGGTTCATCATTGTTGTTCAACTGTACTTCAAAAAATTTCTACCAAATTACATTCAAATCTATTGATACATTTGGAAATAACTGTCGTGAACAGTTTCGGGACACTGTTTTGGACCACCGTCTTGAGCCTCCATCGTAAAAGTTGATTAATGTTATTCTGAACACTCGTAACCAGTATTTCTTTAATTTGATGAATAGTTGGTTTAGCAGTTACAAATTAAAAAAAAAAAAAACATTTTTTTTGTACTTTATTTTGGGCCAGCATTTTGGGTTTTTACCCACTGGTGTCGGACCAAGAACAAACGTCCTTCAGCTGTACATCAACGAACATTCCTGCGAAATTTCATTGGTGTAATTTCATTAGTGGTTCATGTGTTTGGCTGTAACTGCAAAACAACACAGACAAACAGACAATCAAAACAAACTCCCAAATCGTCGAGTTGAAACAGTTAAAACATAAAAAGTTGGAGAGATGGGTCAGATGCAAAACAACCACTCCAACGTTTTATTATAAAAACCAAATGAAGGGCAACTGAGTAAAGATGATCCTTCTGCTTTCCTGTTGCACCAAACAGAATGTTGCAACAAATCATCAACGTGGTTTATAGCAGATGGGTATCGCGGTAGGAGAGAGAAAACGTCAGAGAGGTGGCTCAGACTACAAGACATCTGAGTCATCTCTCCAACGTGCTTTTTATAAAAACCAGATGAAGGGCAACTGAGTAGAGATGATCCTTTTACATTCTAGTTGCACCACACAGAATGCTATAAAAATCATCAACGTGGTTTACAGTAGACGGTACCATGGTAGAATCATTGTTAATGAGAATCTTCTAAGATGTGACACGAATGCACGGCTTTTTTCTAAACATACTAACAGGTTGGCAATGCCAATAACTTAAACTTGCCCACCAGTGACGGATCTGAAATCGATTAAATTCTGTGTTGATAATGTCAGCTAATAAAAATAAACAACTGCGATTTCAAAAACCATGCACTCCGGCAGTCATGAACTGAATTTCATTGTCGTAAGAACCCAGCTGGCAGAGTGGGTTCCACTTGAATGCCCAAGAGTCACATATCTTTAAGAAAAAGCCTTGCACGATTGTACATGTCGTCACAACGTTGTCCCATAGTGAATACATTAACTTCACATCGAAGCAAGAAAGTCAGTGATATTGGACATACCAGCCATATTTTCGCCTGTATAATGGAATTTTTCCCTCTCCATTTTAGTGTGATATAATCAGCGCATGTAATAATGTATGGTACCGTAGTTGTGGTGGATATGGGCATCATTCGGGATAGTGCTTTGGCGCCAGATGGTACAACGCCTTTTTTTTCAAACACATTTCTAGGAAAACTATAATTTGGTTTTCTCTATTCCCATGCACATCGCCAAATAGCAGTTGGAAAGCTAGCAGCTCATCGCCGATGGGATTTAGCTATATCCACCAGACGACCGAGCTGATAATGATCATTGGATTCCCGCTCGAAAGCAAAAGCGGTGGCTGGTGTCGGTAGACATATAAATAGACCTAACGCTCTCGTTTGCCTTCCATCATGAAAACAGCACAACAACCTCTTGCATCAGTCCCTCTCTCTCTCTCTTCGAGTTTATGGTTTCCATAAAACCGTTACTTGGAGATCGGGTGCATTAGCAAAACGAGCATTCGCGTCCGCAGCCGGTTTCGTTTCACCCACATCCAAGACCCACCCACTCCTCATCTTCCACCTACACACCCACGCCCACACACCCTCCTCACAAATATCCCTCCCCTTCTCAGTGGTTGCAACTGA
>JAHWFP010072924.1:0-11591 GCA_023313725.1 Lithobius niger | reverse complement strand
ACCGCAGCAAACCTGCAAAAAAAGCAAGAGTGGCAAGATGAAGCTCGAAAATGAACAACTGAATCATGAAAGTAAGCTAACAAAAAACCAAAGACGCAACAAGGTGAGGCGGCAAAAGAAGCAACAACGTAAACAACAGGACAGAGACAAAAAGACTTTGCAGAACCAAAGGTTCACTAATCTCGCGCGTGAACTTATTAAAATGAGGATTAGACAACAGAAATCGACAGATGAATTCAAGGAAGCACCAGACCAAGTGTTTAAACCACGAAAGGATGACAAGCATCTCAATAAACTTCGAACGCATTTCCCACGTCAACAGTCATACTTCTCACCGAGACGAGATGGCCACCCAGGGTACATCCTGCAACCTCCAAATGCACGCAAGCGACACCATTCCGAAAGAAAATGACCAGCAGCCAAGCACAACGAAATACGAGCACAGCAGTCTTGGCAATCTAACGGAAAACTACAACAAACAGGCAATTGCTCGGCAGCTCACCCGAAAGAAATGCAACCGCAGCAGCCCTGTAACAAAAGCACGAGTGGCAAGATGAGCAAAACTGCGCACACAAAAGAAAACGCACTAAATCTGACACTTTTCCCCATGTGCCAAGATGTAAAGCAATAAAACCACAAGGATTTGTTGAAAATCTGACTGCAGTAAAACCAGTTGGAAAATTGGGAAAGTCATTTGAGGCTAGGCCGAAGGAAATAATCATACCTCCATGCACTCCTCCACTACGTCCTCCTTCTCCAGTGTATCCAATCCGTCTAAACCAAACAACAGATGTTTTGCATGTAGCTTTGGAAGAGGTAGGATATATGATGGACCTTTCTTGCGGGCTTGCAAATGAATTAGACCCACTGATATGGCCAGAACCGACAATTTTGCAAGACGAACAAGAGGATTGGATTATGT
The DNA here is from genome assembly GCA_023313725.1 of Lithobius niger. Classification (NCBI taxonomy): domain Eukaryota; kingdom Metazoa; phylum Arthropoda; class Chilopoda; order Lithobiomorpha; family Lithobiidae; genus Lithobius; species Lithobius niger. The sequence continues at coordinate 10,669 of JAHWFP010072924.1, read as the reverse complement.
GAAGCACAGAAATACGACTCTCAAAACTTCAAAAGTCAGTACGAATTAACTATCTCAAATTTTTGACAGGCAGATGACTAAAAAAAATTCTAAATTTCTTCGTCGTCCTATCTTCATCAGACTGCTTCTGACTTTTCTTCAGGGTGCATTTTTTAAAGAGTAATGGATAAAGTACCGTCATCACCGCCACCACCAAATCCACATTTCCTGGAGGCAGCGGAAACCATGGTGGATGAAATCTTTCTGCCATCACCAGAGGACATGAATATCGCACTTGTGATGGAAAACGATGCCACATTTGGTTGGGACAAACTTTTTTCTGTGAAATGCCAAGTTAACAAGACATTTCAAGTGAAAATAATAAGTTTCACATTTTGTGAAACAGGCCATGCAAAGTTAAACCTTTGTCAATCAAAATTTTTTATCTGAATCTTGGTCCACCCGTCGTTGAAAATCACATTTTCGCCAAACTCTAGACATTCCAATACACCAATTTAACCGGCTCAAAACGAGCTTTTCATTGATGCAAATTTCAAACTTCGAGCATATACTACTAACAAGTTATTCGGCAACAACTAAAAAAAAAAACCTTGAATAATAGAAGACCTAACATGATCGCAAAATATATTTTTTTAAAGGCTGTACCGATACCGAGCTACCCAGCGGATTCTCGGCAAGCAGAGCATGATCGGCAAACTCGGTATACCGAGCAATTACTCCATTTAACCGAACCGAGCAGCGTGGTACGCGTTTAGTCCTGGCGCGCGATCCTGTGACCACTGGACCTTGAACAGAGCTTCATTTTCGCGATTTTTATGATCTGCGTGTTTCTGCTGCACGAAGGTTGAAGGACTACCACAGAATTCAATAGATCAACTAAATTTGCAGGTAATTCGTACAGATTAACTACTTTTTTTATATACTTTTTTGGACATTCGCTTTCATATTAGGCTTGATAACCGCTGCAGTGCATTACAGCGGAAGGCTCTTTTTTTAGGCATAACGTGCATATGATTGCTGGTTTAGTACCACTGCAAGTATTGTTACACCATTGCGCTCATCTCTGAAATCTGAAAAAAATTAAGAAACTTACCTTCATCAAAAAAAACCTTTGAGTTTTATTGTCACCAGTACTAATTTAATTGTTTTGAATGGTCAATTGTGAAAACTTATTAGATTAAAATTAACTTACCTCATAAGAAAATTATTTGTTTTGTTATGATAATGGTTGTTAAAGCAGGTTAACTGTCCATACCAGATATGTCGATACGTCATCAATTACAGTGTGCGCATCTAATAGTAGCCTGTAGTTGCTGCTACGCCAGGCTGTTTTAGTGAAAAGAACTGTTCTATCTATTTATAGAAGCCTGCTTGGCATTTAGCGAGTGCTGATTACTGGAATGCTGCCGGTGTGAAAAATGTGAAAAAGGGAGAAAATGTAAAAAAAAACACGAGTGTTGTGTGAAAAATAAGGCAAAAGCACTATTGAAGTATAAAACAATCAAATTGTCCGTCTTCATTTTGGGCCCGGAATGACTTAGGCATGTCTGTTGTTAGAACACGAAAAAAAATTGTTTTTTTTTTACCGGAATTGCTTTGAATTCGCTTTCGCTCTTTTTAGTGAAATTACAGAGAAAATCGCCAAATTCAAATTTGTTTTACCGTTGACGTATGTAGTTGCTTTTGTGAACAGAACTCTGGGCTAGGCCTGAAGAAGGTGGCAGATAATTGGCCACCGAAAATTCGCCTGAGATTTAAAGACTTTTTGGTATTGCGTATTTTTATTGTGAGTATTTTTCCCCAAAAACCAAAGTAAAACGGCAGTGATGTCGATCTATAAGAAAATTACAATGGTTACTGGAAAAGAAAAAATGTATTACAGAATTGTAAAACTGGTGTAATACATGAAAACGAAGAAATAGTGATACAAAAACGAAAAATTGAAATGTCAGAAAAATGAAAAGCAGGTATTTGTAAACAATGAAAAGCGGGTATGTGAAAAATGTGGGAAAAAAATGAAAAGTTGGAATGTGAGAAAATGTGAAAAAAGCTGGTACTCCTGGCAGCACCCTGTGATTAATAAAGGTGCTCGGTTCTGCTCGGCATCACTGATCGGCTCGGTTTGCTCGGTGTACCGGCCTTTTTTGAGAGCTCGGCTTGGTATAGAATATAAAAAATATGCTCGGTACAGCCTTGATTTTTTTAGACTGAAATTGTATAAAGCTTTGCGCTTTACATGTCCAAGAAAAAGGTCAGTTAAACATAAATAACGTATAATGCCTGGTGCTTCAATTTGCAACCTCGCCCATTAACCAAACAATTTTTCTTTTGCATGGCCTAATCATTTTTATTTTGAAACAGTGTAACACACATCTTCAGATGTGTCCAAACAAGGTCGAATTTTAATTTTTTTTATTTATTAAAATAAAATATGAGGACGGCTCAAAACAAAAGATATGTAAATAAATATTGTAAAGTTCATACTAATCATGTGTACCTATTACCTTCCCTATTAGCAAGAAAATAAAAGGTTGTCATAATTAAAAAAAAAAAAACAATGCGAAGTTTCACAGTTCGAGGATCGATCACAAATTTTGAGATACGGTTTCTGAAAAATTGGGAAAAGCACCATTTTATATTTATTGCTAAAGTTTGGATGCAAGGTTCGCAATGTGCTAAAAAAGGAATTTTACCTTTTCTTTTCTCTCCTTTCAAATAGTTTAATAAATTGTTGGTGTTCAGTTGCTTCCGTCTGGAAAGTAAGGGGAGGGGGTGTGACTAAGTGATATGGATAGCACATCCCAAGTGCAGCCATCACTAGTTAATGGTCTAAAAGAACACTACCTAAATGTACATACAGGTTAGTATTTGGAGTTTTCCAGATTACCATCCCCTGGCAACCAGTTGTGGCTGCTGGACCCATGTTCCCTACACATACAAAAAGGGCAGAAAACAACGGTCACAATAAATCTGGGCACGGGATGGCCTGAGACAATTTAAAGCCCAACACCACTAGGATGGTATTGGAGCACGCAAGCCATGGCACAAGGTCATAGTCGTCAGTTTACGATGCTCACAAGAGCTCAATGCGGTGGAATCCAGTAAGCAAACAGAGATGTTAACAAAGTCTGATTAGTTTGCCCACACGAGAGAACAACAGATTGGTTTGGGAGCAAACGTAACTGATTATCGTAGTAAAGTAATCACACACAATTTCAAGGAAGAAGATATTTCAAGAGGACTATTTAAAACAAATTTTCGATAGTCCGTTCAATGCAGACGTAAAACCCAACCGACTATCTTCATCAGGCTCACAGACGTCAACGGAAAATCCTCGTCAAACAGCCGATTACGTCACTTAAATACGGCGGTTGGTGTGGCCTCCGATATTCATGGGCCGTTGCACCACTTGTCTCCAAGCACCTTGTTGAACTGGCCCAAAGCAAGAAAAGCAAGAATTGTATTCTTGCTTTGATTAGAGGAATTTGTGTGATCACTAATGTTTTCAACATTTCAAGGTAAATTTCATGATAAATGTCTCATTCATTCTGGGATCGTCATATATATTAAACAATGCAGTAAGCCTAAATTAATATGCTAGTGTTACAAAGTGCTACACAATGGCACGCTGTACATAATCCTTACGATATCAAAAGTTATTTTGTTGCTGCTGGCTGGAAAAAACTACAACCTATTAATTTTAGCACTAGTTCCTCGAACGATGCCATTTTCCTGAAGGTTTTTCGGTGCTCAGTAACCGCCAGCTGCGTAACCCCACCCCACCGTGATGTGATCCTCCTCCGTGATGTGATTTTTCCTCCATGCCCTGATGTCTCCATGTCGCTCTGTTTCCCGTCATTCGCATTCGTGTGATAAAGCATTCACGTTGGAACACTGTCCACCAGAGGGCGCCGCTTTCACATTCCTCGTTTTGTCCAAGAACAGATGACATCACAACCACTTCTGCTCGGCATATTTGTGGCCAACTCACATTCCGATTGAAGTTTTTAAGAAGATGATGTTTCGACTTTGGTAGCTTGTCTCGATCGTGGTTAAACCCACGCACACGCACCGAGTGAAGACTCAAGTCGGATGCTGTGAAGCAATCGCCTGCGCCGATCTCACAAGGACGCCACCAATCCTTATGGTTCGGGGGAACATTCGTCATTTGCACCCTCACCGCTTGTGTAACGTCTTCAGCCTAGCTCCTCGTCTTGATCTTAACCTGGCATGTGACGAAACACGCATCAGCCTCAATTCCACATCCCGTCTCTATCGTAACCTGGCGCGTAACGAGACACTTCTGCACCGCATCTCGTCTCAATCGTGGCTATACCAGACCCACGTTTCGAGTGAAGCTCTTCCAGGCACTGAATGTCGACTTTGGCTCCTCGTCTGGATCGTAACCTGGCACGTGACGAGACACTATTCAACACCGTATCTTGTCTCGATAGTGGCTATACTGGACCCACGTTTCGAAGGAAGCTCTTCAGACACTGAAGGTCTTTGACTTTGGCTCCTCGTCTCGATCATAACCTGACACGTGAAGAGACAGGCATCAACCTCCACTTCCACCCCGTCTCAATCGTAACTTGGCACGTAACGAGTCACTGTTCTGCACTGCATCTCGTCTCAATCGTGGTTATAATGTACTCACGTTTCGAGTGAAGCTCTTCGAGACACTGGATGTCTTCTAGTTTGGATCCTTGTCTCGATCGTAACCTGACACGTGACGAGACACGCATTGGCCTCAGTTCCACACTCCGTCTCGATCGTAACTTGGTACGTGACGAGACACTGTTCTACCCCGGATCCCGTCTCGACCGTGATAACACCGGGACCCACGCTTCGAATAGACCTCTTCCAGACAATCAACGTCTTCACTCCCGTCCCCTGTCTCAATCGTAACTTGGCATGTGACGAGACGCGGTTCGACTCTACTGCTGGTCTCGAGTGCAGCAGCACCTGGCTCCACGCTCGAGTGAACTGCCCTTTGACACGCATCGCTTTCAACATCGCCCTCGTCTCTATTGCAACTTGGCACGTCATGAGACACCCGTCCGTTCTTCCCACTCGTCTTGATTGTGATCAGTCCGAACCCACGTTTTGAATGAAGCTATTCCTAACACAGGACGTGTTTGACTTTGGCTACTCGCCTACATTGTAACCCGGCACGTGACGAGACACGCAGTGGCCTCAAGTTCCACTCCCCATCTAAATTGTAACTTGGCACGTGACGTGAGACCTGTTTTACCCACATCCTGTCTCACTGGTGACTACACCAGACCCAACGTGGGAACAAGTCTCTTCCAGACAATAATGTCTTCAACGTCTACCTTAATTTCAATCGTAACTTGGCACGTGACGAGACACGGTTAGACTGCGCAGCCAGTCCAGATCGTTGTGGCCCCAGGACCTACGTTTCTAATGAACTCCTCCCATACACGCACCATCCACCCTCGTCTCAGTCGTAACTAAGCACGTGATGAGACCCCTGTCCATTCTCACTCGTTTCTATTGAAGATAAACTGGATGCTCACTCCAAGTGAAGCTTTTCCAGACACTGCATGTCCTCGACATTGGCTACTTGTCTCGGTCGTAACCTGGCACTTGACGAGACACGTATCAACCTCCACTTCCACCCCGTCTCAATTATAACTTGGCATGTAACGAGACACTGTTCTGCACCGCATCTCGTCTCATCAAACCGCTTGTTTGTAGCCATACCGGTTTCCGAGATACAATTTAAGCATCAAGGTTTGCACGATAATTCGATAAATCAGAAACGGAGTGGTACGATAATCAACAAAAATTTTTATTGAGATATTATCGAATTATTAAATTATAGTAAACACTTTTATCAACCTCATTTTTGGAGGTAATAAAAGTGTTTACTATAATTTAATATGGCTGAATATTATAACTGTCTACACCATTTACCGGTTTTTGCAATTATCGATTATCGTGTCACCTCCTAGTCACGAGTACCTTTCACAGTTCAATGTGGCGTGCTCGCAGCGAAAAGGTTAGGGCCCTCTTGGGGAGGCAGACATTTTTTGGGGTCCTATAAAGTTATGTCGCACAAAAACCGTCGACCAGACTGGAGGAAAATTAAATTTTTGGACCTCAAAAGTGACTTTCAGCAGTCAAATGTTTAACTTAAAAGCTTCTGATGATGTAAATGCTTACAAGTTTTTCAAAAAACCTACTAGATCCTTGGCTTAGGCATTGTGATAATCTGCTATATCTGTACGCAGTGTCTCTAGTCCCGGTTGGGCTGTAACTGTTTCAAGCCTATTTGGACGCGTTGCCGGGATCAGAGTTCTGCGTGTGTGGATCCCGGGAAACAAAAATACGGTAGTTTTTAGGCAAACTTATATTAGTTTTGGTTAGAATTAGTTAGTGTAGGTTAGGTTAGGTTAGGTTACGTTGATTAGGTTCACTTTAACACGCCGAAGGCCTACTTTTCAACGAATTCACCGGGACCTGAGTCTTTATAAACTAGATCCCGTCACCGGGACCTGAGACACAGCCATATCTGTAACGTATTCCTAAGTTTTCATAAAATTATGGAGTTAAACGAAAATAAGCGTTTGTAGTTCTTTAGATAAAGGAAAGATTTTTTAACCCGAAAAAATTGCTGCTTTTGAATAAACTACGTATTCTGAATAAAATTAATGCCCATGTGGGCGACGGCTTTCAACAACAACAAAATTATAGTAATTAAATTAGCAGTTACGTTGGTCCTTCGTCGAGTAGTGGAACCTTGGAACCACAGATTTAGAGAACCGTTTGATTGAACGAATATTTTTCGATCCAAAAATCACGGAACAACCTCGTACGACGAGCTGGGACCTATACGGAATCTCCCCCCACCATTCTGTAAGCAGTAAGCAATCAGAAAAAAAAAATTAAAAAGAGGCGGGCAACCAATTTTCGCAATACACGCCGATTTTGACACAGGAAGCCGTCACACCCAAAATACGAGTAGGTTGGCAACGCGAAAAAAATACACACACAACTCGTATTTTGTGACGCCCCTGTGACTGTGAGGGAGACGGCCGGCCGGTTGTTGGTACGTTGTTGTTGTCCGTGCCGACTCCCTGTGGATTTTGAGTCGGTGATAGGCCTAGGATAAATAATGCCGTTATACCGGCTAGAACAAAGCGGGGATTTATATAGAACCATACCCTATAATAATGCAGTGTACTTAGGCAGTTTCGTTCGACACAAGGTTAATTAAACACAGATATTCTCTCACCAACTGCTCAACAAACAGCCTGAAGAAGGCCTCCGCATAGAGTTAGATATATTATATTGTTACACCGAAGCTCCCTGTTGACGGTCAGCAACCAACCTTTTTTGATTTAAAAAGTAAAAGCGCACGTTAAATACCGTACAGTGCTTCCATCTTGCGGCAATTCTTTATTCGAATCGGGCTAAACTCTGAACGACCAAGAAACGAGAAAATCGCCACTAGGGCGCAGGACTAATCTGCCACATTTGGCAAGGTCGAGTGGAAAGACAGTATAGAAGATGGTTGGTCCTTCCGCTAATGTTTCAAAAACGTCACTGGCTCCGGGCTGGTTTAGCTTGTGCGTAAACTGTCGCGCTGCATTGTGACGTCAGTGGCACTAACAAAATCAACAGCCAATGGAAAAGCAATATGCAAAAAGCTCGGAAGAGACCACCCCCCTGGTATTTGGTAAGCTTAGCTATGCTCCACGGCGTTGTTGCCCGTTCGACTGCCAAAGCATAAATGCGACTCATCGCCGGAGTACATTCCACGCGCGACGTAGAGCACGTGACGTCATCAGCTGCTACCTCCATTCCTTGCTCCTTGCTTGCTTGCTCTCCCTACTTGTTTGCTTCATTCCTCCTCTCTCTTTCACGTGACTCAAGATAACTTGCGGGAAAGAGAGTCAAGATATCTTGGCTTTTTATTCGCTTTGCAGCGTTGCCGGTGGACGCCCGTCTTCGTTCGTTGCTCTGACGTTGGTGTTGGCGAGCGCACGTGCATCATTGTGTAAGTACACACACAGGTATTTTTGTAATTAGCCGACAGATTGTAGCGAGTGCATACTGCTACTAGACTAAACACTAAAGGGACCGTCCATAAAATAATGTCACAGAATTTATCCTTTTTCAACAGCCCTTCTAGAAATGACGTCACTCACGTCGATTTATTTCCGGGCTTTCCTACATAGTCACCAATGAAAATTATTAATTTACTAGCTGAAGCATGGGTGGTGTTTGGTGCACAACATTGGAACGATTTGCTTTCTCATGTTTGTTGCGAAAGGAGTGTATCCCGTCGTCTTTTTGCACCCAGTGGATAGTAAACGCTGATTTTCGTTTGCTTCGCTCACTCAGTCAGTACCTCTCTTGATCATAACTACATGCGCTTACATAACATATGAATCTTTCCACCGGAAATGAAGGGAATACACCAGAACTAAATAAGTACGCCGTTGTACAGCAAAGTATAAATCGTTGGTCCGCCAGCTTTCAGCTTTGTAAATTTTGTTCAATTTTAATATTTTATATTTTTTATTTTGACTACTGTTTTCGGTTGCTAGTAAAATAAATGAATGTAAAAATAAAAATTAAGCTAAAAAATATACTGTACAAATGTTAGCAGGAACAAACGAACATGCTGTTTAAAGTGTTCACGCTCACTAGACCGGGATCGAACTCAGTCTGTGGCAGTAAATATGATCATATCAAAAACCAAAACTGGTGAAAGGAAACGCTAAGTTCAAAATGGTTCGGCCCTCGAAGGGAGTGATATCAAATGACAAACACATTCACCAAGTTAATCGCACCCACTCCCGGCAGCAATGTTCACGTTTTTATTTGATGTCCAAAGTGTTATTTAATGCGATTAAAAAATATCACTTTTTTTAATTTTAATTTTAATTACATTTACTTAGTGGTAGTTGAAAATACTTGAGTAGCCATTTTCACAATATTTTAATTCCGTTTAGTTCTATGTTTTTTTTTGTTAGTTCTTATCACTCCTTTTAGAGGCTAAACCATTTTCAGTTTTGGTTTTTATTTGAGCATAGTAGTCATACCCAGCTTCACCCGGGGTCTTGTTTCACGGTGTTCGTCCAGTGACAGGTAATTTTCCTTCTTTTCGATTCATGCTTTTGTTTCGCACGGTTTTTGCTCAGTGTTGCCTGGTCGTTTATTGAGACAGGTAATTCGGCCCCAGTAATACTCCCCCTTTCCACCCACTCTCCCTGCCCTCCTACCCGTCCCTCTACTTCCCTCCCCTTTGCTGCATGTAGGTGAATTAAATGCTGCCCCTCCCCTCCCTATCTCTCACCCTACCTACTGCTGGTCTCTTGAATGAACCGAACGACAGGTTGCTGGCGACATCGAGTGGCCAACTTTCAAAGCTCGACTCATAACAGTACTTTTTTCGGCTCGTGGCTACCCATGTGCAACAATGACTTTGCTCGACTTAATCAATTACAGGAATGCTGCCGGTGTGAAAAATTGCCGGTGTTTTAAAAAAATGTGAAAAAATTCGAAAAATATGAGTGTTGGTGTAAAAAAAAAAAGGCAAAAAAACATAAACGAAGTAAAAACAATAAAATTATTGGTCCTAATTTTAGGCTCAGAATTACGGAGGCATGTCTGTGGTTAGACCACGGAAAAAAAATCTGTTGTTTTACCGGCGAAGTCGCTTTGGATTCGCTTTCCCACTTTTGAGTGAAATTACAGAGAATTACAATGGTTACTGGAAAAGAAAAAATGTTATTACAGGATTTTGAAACTGCTGTGATATAATGAAAACGAAGATATGGTGATTAAAAAAAAATGAAAAATATGTATGGTATGTGAAAAATTTGGAAAAAAATGTAAAGCCGGTACGGTATGTGAAAAATTGTGGAGGGGGGGGGAGTGGGAATGTGAAATAAATGTAAATAAATGTTAAAAAAGCTGGTACTCCAGGAATCATCCTTGCAATTATCGACACCATAGGCTATTTTACTTCGGCTCTCACTTTTTGGTTCAAATGGTTTTAGTGAGCGTTAACCGTACCCGGTCATCTGCCCGACGAAGCACCAAAAACGTTACACAACAATGACTTGCTCGACAGAATGAATTGTTTACTTCTCTTTGCTTTCCTTTAGCTGTGAAACTTTTTTAGGGAGCACGAACCCGAACGGTGTTATCTTCCCCGCGACGATGAGAGGGACAATTTAGCTGGGGATATCCAAGCGGGAAACCCAGGATCTTTGACATGCCGCAATCGACGGTTAGTGTGCAGATGTTAATCCCGTTAGCCAATTTAATAATACTTTGGGCGTTAAATGAAAACTTGAAGATTGCTACCGCCAGTAGCAGTGTTCTAGTTTTCATTTAACTTTCGAACTATTAGTAAGTGCGATTAACCTTGGCGGCCTTTCCGTGGTTGAATGATATCACTACTGTGAATGGCCGACCCTTTTTTTGAAACTTGGTGGCTTCTCTTATACCTGTTTTGGTTTTATCTACCCTACGACGATGAGAGGGACAATTTAGCTGGGGATATCCCAGCGGGAAACCCAGGATCTTTGACATGCCACAATCGACGGATAGAGTGCAGATGTGTTATAATGTGCCATGCCAACAATAGCTTGAGTAGTCGTTTTACCAATATTTTAATTTCATTTAA
>JAHWFP010072923.1:0-16035 GCA_023313725.1 Lithobius niger | reverse complement strand
CATGCCACTCCGACGAAACGTAAGAGCATAAAGGTGGCTTACTGAACCACGTTATTTCTAGTGTATGATTTTCGCTGTTGGAAAGTTCTCATGGCGGAGTGCTTCCACAGACGGCGTTGATTGTGGTTGAGCCGAAACATTGGACGCAGCCGAGCGGAGTGACGACAGTTCCTCGGCGAAGCTTTCGGCAATCGCAAGAACAAACTTTATATTATGATCGACCTCCTCTAAGTCCCGCATGGATAGGTTTAAACCCCTGATCAGGGCGGCACGCAGGGTGGATGCTGAGGGAAATGGAGGTGGGGCACAATCCGGAGGGGTAATTGCCGGGGATATAACACTTGGTGGCGGAGACAGGAGCGAAGGAGAAACAGTAGCCGTTTGAGGCTGAAGTGTCGATTCGTGGTGTTCGATGTGAGGCGTAGAAGTCGGCGCAGCCGTAGTTGGGGGGGGGGGGGGTGTAATCACCTGCGGAGTAGAATTCTGATGAACTGTGGAAGAGGGATTAGGAATGGATGGAACAACCGTCGTATGTGGCAGAGCACTGTATTTTGCAGGTGCGAATGGAGTGCGAGCTGTCTTTATGCAGGGTCTGGTGGTACCGCCTTGTTTAGTCGTCTGAAGGCCCGAAGTACCTGGAATGGCGAGAGAATCGCCGGAAGATACAGGAACAGTCCGCTTCCTCTTGGCCAGAAGAGAACTCGGTGAATCCGATTTTGATGTAGTGGGTCGCTTCAAGGCAGATTTAGAAGTTACAGTTGATGGAGCCGGGGAAGAGGATGGTGGTCCTTTTAAGGAGTGTGCCAAAGCCAAGCCGAGTGCTTTCTGTCGAATGGCACGAGCCCACCGCTGCCAGGAGAGAAGTTGACGTTTCCATATCTTAGGCCACGCTGGTGGAGAAATTGTCACACACACTGTACACCTGTTAGACACCTCGTTGCACTGGCGATGGTATTGGCAACAGGGGTGTGGGTCCAATCTCTTAGATTTTAATGAAAAGGAGATGCATCCGCACGATTGTGGTGGTGGCATGTTAGGAGGTAGTACTTCAGGTACTGGCTCTTCATCGGAAGGGGATTCGGACATCTTGAATGTTGAATGTTGCGGATCGTGAACGGGGTGCAAACGCCGGGAAGGAGACAAAGAAGTGATAGCGGCGTTGTGGCGGCGCTGTAGGCAGTCGACCGAACCACGCGCCAAGGCGGAGTAGTGGTAAAAAATGAGAGAAGAGAGTGGCCTTGAACGGACAGGACATTCCAACAGGAGAATCGAGGTATTGGCGTGCTTGTGTCCTTTGGCAAGTGGTACAGCGAAGGCTATGGAAGAAGGTAAGGGTCGCAAACACGTACGGAGTCCGGAGATTGACGGTCCGCCGGTAGGGCGGCCGAGCGGCAGGCGATTTGTGTTTAAAACATGTAAAAGAAATCTAAAGGTGATGGAAAAGGATTGCTTGACAGGGCGTGTAGGGTGGTAGACACTAGATGTGGATACTTACCAAAGATGAATCCAAATAGGAAGAGAAGCAGGGAAAGCGAAATACAGAAAACGTATATCGGCTTAACGGAGTAGATGGACCGGACAGCAGCTTGAAAACCCCAGTCACGCTGAACGGGACCGGTGTCGTAGCAGAAGTAGGAGTGTGATTGGTAGTTCAGAATGACTGGACCTGAAAGGGAATTGGACATATACCCCGAAGGAGGGGTAAGAAATATCATCAATGAAATAACCAAAAGGATCGTTGAATGTAATGAAAAAGTTGAACAAACGTTGAACAAAGAGAGCTAACAGGACAAGGAAGACGTCAGGCTGGAGCTAGGAGGCGGCGGCGTAAAAGCCGCCATGTAGGAGGCTCGAGAAGTCGAGGCAATGGGAGCGGAGTAGGACTTGGTCAAAGTGGTCTTGAGCGGAGTGATCCCAAGGAAGGAGATAAGCCGACGATACGAAACCGTAACTGGAGATGGAGGCGAGAGGGCCAAGAATTCCGACGAACGTAGCGGCTCAAGGCGGGTGTAGACCACATCGAAATTTTGTACATCTTCTTCGAAGCAATAAAGAGTAGGAGATGCTGATGGCAAGGACGAGGAAGGGACCGCAGATGGGCCGGCAGGCGAGGAACCAGAAGGAAAGCAGCATTCAACAGGACTGTCGGCAGAATGACAGAAGTGACGCGAGAATGTTGGGAATGGGACTGGAAGGGACAGTCCGCGTGGTGGAGAGAAACGAGGAGGAAGGTCGAGCCGCTGCCCCGAGTGGGATCGATGTGACAGAAGGAAGTAGAGGTGGTTGGATCAAGATGGAGTGATCTCTTGGCTTTGAAGGCCCCCTCCTACCTTGTTCAGGAAAATGGGATAGGAGACCAGGAAAGGCAACTGAGGGCGGGGCCCTTGATAGACGTGTTGGCACGACGTGAAACACTGGTGTACGGTCGGAATGATTAGGCAGAGCATGCTGTGACAGGCGTAGAAAGCGGATCGAACGTGGGCTGGAGCAGGAGTCCAAGGAAGCGGACTAGGTGGAACGTAGGGGGGGTCCAGACCTGGACTAGGTGGGGAATTCCAGAGGGTCCATAAAGTCACTTGCCGCGGAAGGGCAGGTAGGCGAAGAAGCTGTAGGGGATCGCCGATTCACCAACAGCGCTCCGCGGATCGGCGGACTACAGGCCAGCGGGTCATGGATCGGCGGACTACAGGCCAGCGGATCGCGGACCAGTGGAGTAGGCTCGACGAATGGTTTGTTTCAGGAGAAGGATGACGAAGGAGTGCTCAAAGACAACTGCACGAGGCGAAGGCGATCGTCCCTTGGAGAAAGATGGTTACCGTCCGCTGTGCAAGCCTTATAAAGGCTCGCCAGCCTCAGACATGCGCAGTATAACGAGATCACCTGGGAAACCAACTTTTCCAGGGAATTTAATGCTCAAATTGGAGGAACTGCTAAAAATCAGATAATGGATATTTGCTTCGGCAATAAAAAGAAACATTTGGTGGGCATGTACCAATTGCTTAGCGCGACGAACACAACTAACGAAACTTATCAAACATACCGAACGTAACCAAACATATAGAAACCTTACAACTGTCCGAACTAAACAAACATTTAGCCTACCAAACCAACCAATCTTCAAAAAAAAAAAATGTAAATCAAGTCGGATCACAATGATCATGAATGTAATTCAAGTAATAGTTCTTTAAAAACATCAATTTACCAGGGGTACCTGGTTGAAATTAGTTTTTATTGCCTAACCGAAATATACATTACCTGAAATTTATAGCATCTCTCTCTTATGCTGTCTCTTCCTAGAGAAAACTTGTTGGCTTCCCTGCCTGACTTGGTAGCTTATGTCACTGCGCATGCACGACGTAGAACTCCTATAAAAGCAGCAACTTCAGAGCTGGCTTCATCTTTCTTGCCTCAGGTTGTTACTATGATCGCCCTGAGGAGAGGTTGTTAGGGTAAAGATAATGTATATGTTCGGATAGGCAATAAAAATTTTTGAATGCCGGATGATCCCCGGATGATTCTTGTTTCTATTGCCTACGGAAAATATTCATTACCTGTGTAAAGGAGCCCTGGCTTCATACTGTCCTTGATTAGGATACCCAGCACCGAGCGCCAAAAGCTCGGGGAACCAGAACACTACTTTCCATCGTTTTCAACTACAACGGCCAAATAGGCCTAATTGAATAAAACCAGACACTCTTTTCCGCATTACTCCGCAACGAATCGCCCAAAATGACTGATTCTTTCACGCCACCAAAGCTATTAGTTTTGTCTACAATCCTGTCAAAACAAAATTAAAAAAGACCTTCCCAATCTCTCCCGCTCAAGACCTTCTCAATCTTTTTTAAAAGTAAAAAACGTTTACCGTAACCATTCATCACTTCCGGTCGTCCATTCTACATACAAAAACTGTATCATACTTTTCATTTCACAGGCATAAAGCCACCAGCTTAGTTTGTGCTACGGGTGTAAAGTGATAAAACTACTATGCCTTATGGTTTTATGCACTGAAACACTTGAAAGCTTGTGCTTGTAATTTTTATATTTCTACTTGTGTGGCAGTAGGCTTATGTTACGTTGTGAAAACTCCGATCACTTAGGCTGAGTTGCTTCAGCTTCATGAGGGGGTAAATGTTAAAAAGCCCATTTTGCCGACCCCCAGCCTGGCCGGCTAAAAATGGTTTCTTTTGAAGAAAAAGTGCAATACCTACTTCAATATTTGCATTGTTGTCCCAAAGATGCTTCTGGATGCTTGAGATTTAAAGTACGTCGGCCGCCTCAGTGACATGCGCATGGTCCTCCCTATAAGAATGGCGGCTGCGAGAACCTGCCACTCTTTGTCTCTCAATTGTCAAAAGGTGACTCGAGAGGGGAGGCAGGGTGGGCCTTAAGGTATTGTACTTTTTCTGCAAAAGAAACCATTTTTAGCCCAAAATGGGCTTTCTTATTGCTGGAAAAAGTCTAATACCTGTCAATTTTTGTATTAACTGGCGGATCTCGTCAAATTAGGTGGCGGCACCTTTTGAGCGAGTTCTCAGAGATTCTGAGGCTGGCGTCACCCATGTTGGTGTCCATCTAATGTATGCTGTGATGTTAGCAGAGGTGATGGAGGCCTGTCTTTTTTTTTTTTTTTGGAAAGGAGAGGAAATAGAAAATTTACCTTTGGTTGATGAAGGGTGACTTGTCTTCAAGTTTCTTTAGCTGGTCCAAATGGCGTAGGGTTCATCGAAATACAGGTTCGTTCTTGAGTTCAAGTGGTTGTGGGGTCACATTGGTTGATTTTTCCCAGGATCTGCTAAGGTGATGTTTATTTCTTGCGTAAGACTTCTCCAATTGTTATTATTTAAAAAAAAAAAAAGTTAGGAGGGACCTGCCTAAGGGTTTCCGGGATTTGGTTTGAATTGAAAGAAATGTAGGGTTTGGATTTTTTTTTTAAACCGGGTGGTGAGGATTGATTTGAGTGATAAGATTTTGATTAGGTTCGTTAAACTGGAATATGATTTTGAAAAGCTGAGACTGCCGGCCAAGTTGCTATCTGATCGAAAATGGATCGGGTCCTCTGCACTCCCGATCGGGAGAAATCCGGGGGACGGGAGCTGCACGGGTAACCATTCGGAAGTTTTTTTTTGAAAAGGGTGTTTAGGAATCTAAGAAAAGTTGGCACGGCAAGTTGATGGGCTTTACTGAGGGTTGTTAGCGTTATAGAATGATTGCGGACCCCAAAGCAGTAGCCTTTTGCTTTGGTTCTGCAGGAGTCACAAGGGATTTCCAATGTAGGAAAGGACGACAGTGAGTCATGTCCGGATGGAGAGGTCTGAAACTTGTGGCGTTGTCGAATTGTCACAAGGAGTAAGAGTACAGATTGAGGGCTTCTGAAGTGGCTTTAATGGAAGACCAGGCTTGGGTTAAGTCTGATTGTACTTGTTGGAATTCCTGACCGTGGGTGTTGAAAGCCGATGGAAGGTTGTTTGGATCTATTGGTGGTTCGGTGTATAGTAGGGGAGGGTCAGTTAGAGTGGTCGGCAAGAGAGGGTGGATGAAACAAGATGGAGCCTTGTATGAAGGTCTCACGGCAGCCAAGTCAGAAATTGGTTGTAGAACCGATGGTTGGTGCTGAGATGGTGGATTGAGTCCGTAATGTAGGGGTGCAGGAACTTGATTTTTCTTGGATAGTGCCTGCTGGATGACAGCATCAGTCAGTTTCTTGAGTTGATCTGTGTTTTCAGACTGTAGTCTGATGTTGTCTGCTCTTAATTCAGTCACGGTGAGAGCTTGTTCCATGTGCCTGTCTTAGAATGTTTTGAGGAGAGGTTTAACTTTTACGGTGTTGAGCTCAAATTGGGCTTTAGCCCTGTCGTTCAGTCTGAGTTTATGCTTCGGGGTTCTGAAAATTTGGCGATGGTCCACATCGACTGGTTCTTCCGAGTCAAGGCCATAGAAAGGGGATTTTGAGCTGGTGAGTTTCCCTGAGATTCGGTTTGGTGCTTGGCAGGAGTAGTGGGTGGTGTTGGTTCTGTTTGTTCTTCTGTTTTTAATTGATGTCGGTGATGTACCGGGTAGGAGATCATAGAGTTGCCGCCACTCAAAATTCTACGGGGGGTTGTTCGTCCTCGTGGATTTCTTCAAGCAGGGGTGAAGATGGACTTTCCTCCGTCATAGTGTAGTGTTGTGGTGAATCCTGAGAGTTAATTTGGTCTCGATCCAGAGGTTGTACTGGTGCTAAAGCAGCTTCTGTTGATTGAGGTGGCGCAGAGGCCAAGTTGAGGGGTTCATCAGGGTCATGTGTAGCATCGTGTGTTTCTCCTTTTGACTCGGTGTTGCGATGTTGATTATACTTCCTGGGGTGGTTGAAATAGGAGTGTTTAACCAAAATTGCTGTGAGAAAGGGGTTCCAACCTGTGAAGAATCAGGGGTTCTTGGGAACTTCTTCCGGGTGTTAATGGTGGCTTAGTAATAGTACAGGATGGCTTTTGTTTTGGCTTTGGAGTTTCCGGAAGAGAGTCTTCACGTAGTTTCTTCAACGCTAGTTTATGTTCTTTAGCTTGGCGTTTCCTGATCAAAGAGGCGAGTTGCATAAAAGAAATTTCTTTCCATTCCTTGTAGAGGATTGTGACGCAAATGTGGCACGAATTTTCGTAGTATTCGCATTTCCTATGGTACTGACAGATGTTGTGAGGGTCTTTGCGTTTTGGATTTCTCACTCCGGGACAGTTGCATTTTCCTGGATTGTTGATTTTAAGAATGCGACCAAAATAGATGTCTTCTTTATTGATTAGTTCACGTAACTTTACTCTCACCATTGTAGCAGATCCCTCAGTGCAGGTCCAGTAGAACGCTATGTAGACGTGAAGAGAAAAATAGCAATAAAGGTGTCACATGGTTTTGCGAGAAGCAAACGAAAGCTCCTGGAACGCTGCAACCGGAAATTTGGATTAGTTATAGAGAGGTGAGGAGGGATGCAGCGGTAGTGCCACTTGCAGTGCGCATGCGTGAATCGTTAAAGCGATTCTGACAAAAGACAGAGATGGATTTCGTTTAGACGAAAGCCTCGAAGAAGGTTCTAGATTCTTGATTTGTTGAACGGGTGTCATGGTTGGAGAAGGATGGCGAAAAGAAGCTCAGTTCGATTTTCGTTCCGAGTCAAGAGGGAGAGGCTTCTTTTTTTTTTTTGGTTCTTGACCCCGGTGAGGGTCGGAGAGGTGAGTTGGGGTCAGCTTTCGGAAAGGTTTTGAATCTGTCTCCGTTTCCAGTGTATTGTTTGAATTTCAAACGTGGTCAGAAAATTAGTGAGGGCACGTGTTGGGCGTCCAGCTTGGTGTAAGGGTGGGAAGAAGATGAGGAATCTTGTCTTTACGGGGAGAGAAGTGGACGTGGTTTAATTCTCAGGATCGCTGAAAGGGTTGACAGCTGAGTCCTTGGAGGTAATAAAGCAAGTTCCAACGACTGTGCAAAGGAATGGCTATTTATGGCTTTCCGAAAGGATGGTGTGTTATATTGAAACGAAACCGAAAGCGAAACCACGGTTTCTGAAAGGATGGGTTTTTTTTCTTGAGTTCATGCTTTCCGAAAAGTGTTTCCACGGCTTTTCGAAAGAATGGGTCTGTCTTCTTGAGTTCAAGCTTTCCGAAAGGCGATTCCACGGCTTTCCGAAAGAATGGATCTGTTTTGTTGGGATCTTGCTTTCCGAAAGATGGTTCCATGGCTTTCTGTAAGGAAGGGGCTGCATGAGACAAGGTGACTGCTCCGCACGTGAGACGACCAAGTTGATGCTTTCTGAAAGGTATCCAAAAAGTGTGGTGTGGGTGAGAGGATGAAGAATTTTCATCTGTCTTCAGTGATGTGGATTTGACGGGAGGCAGGTGTCAGTGCGAGATGTCGACTTGGGGCAAGGGTAGCCGGACTTCAGGCGGAATAAGCTGGAGGGTCCTGGCTTCAAGGTTCAAATGATGATGAACGAAAAGATATTTTCGTCCGATTGCAGCTTAGCGTGGATGATCGCAAGAAGGTGAGGAACGGGTCTAATACCCGTAAGCTTTCGATTGGTGGATCGTTTCCGGGAAAAAGGGGAATGAGCCATGGTTTTCCGGAATTGACAATGTTCATTCCGATCTGTTTTTGGCATCTTCAAGGCCAAGGGAAATCCTTTCATGCGTGTGTGCAAGTGTTAATCCGAAGTTGGGAGGGTGATTATTCATCGTACTCGTTCAGTTTTCGGACGAAGCATCGGTCGTAGACGTCCAAAAGACTAGAGTCGGCTTTCGGAAAAAAGTAGTGACGAAAAGCGCCTTCTGAGTTGGGTCTTGTTTTCGGGTTGGTTAGTTTCGGCAGCAGTAACGTCGTGATGAGGACAATCCGTCCGAAGAGAGAGTGGGTGGTTAACGCCATTCCCACAATTCCGGACGGTGGATCGATCCCGGGAGTCGACGGGAAGGGAGCCACATTGATTTCGTTTCCAACGTCGAATGAAAAGATTGACGACCCGACTTCTGGGCTTTCGGAAGGGAGTGATAGTCGTGTGCAGCTTAGCCTATGGCTTGGATCCCATCCAGCTCAATGTGGCTTCGGCAGCATCATTGTCAGGATGAGGATAAGCCGTCTAAAAAGTGGGTGGACGGCAGAAGCAGTTCCCACAATTTCAGAGGGTGGGTCGGTCCCGGGAGTCAACGGAAAGGGAGCCACGTTATTTTCGTTTCCAACGTTCATCGGAGGAACCAAGGTAACAGCGAAGTTTGCTGGAGGGGCCAAATCTTCAGTCGAATTGACGGACGAAAGGACGATCGCGGATGAGGATCCAGATACACGTTGATGGTGTACAACCGAGTGGCAAGAACAGGGGGGGAGCTTTCACAAACGTAGGGTTGGGTGGTACCGGGAAACACGGGAAGGGAGCCACGATGGCTTCGGATGAAAGGCTAGAGACCAGGAGAACGAGCGGCCGTCCATGACGGCGGCTTGAGACAAAGAGATGGCAGGCTCTCGCAGCTGCCATTCTTATAGGGAGGACCGCGCAAGTGCACCATGCACCAAGTGTAACCATGCATTAACTTAAAAATTTCACAAAAATCACGTAAGCAATTACTGAAGCAGTTAAGCATTCAATGATGGAACTCTAAAAACTTGCAGGTGATAGGGTGTTTGATTACTTGAAATTCTGAAAGAGACTTTATTTCTTGTAACATTCTTAGACAGAACAAAGAAACTTGACTCTTAGTCAAAATTTGAAGACCTTTTAAAAAAGTTGTAAAAGTTATTGCCGATTTAATGTAAATCACTTGGAAAGTTTTATTGAAGCTTATCTTGCTTTAATGTAAAGCCATATTTTTTTAGGTTGAAAAAAAGTTAACCGAATGTAACTGTTTTATTATTGTGAAACGTCTCATTAAACCAAGAGTTGAAATGCCAAACATTTAATTGCTTGATTAGTAGCTAGTTTTAAGGTTAGACAATTTATCTGCCTTTAAAACCAGGAACGCAATTAAACCTACAGCATTTATATAGGGCACCCCAACTTTTCTAGTTAGCACCCCTCAAAACCAGGAGAGGACAGAAATCTTCCCGTTTTTTTAGATTTGATTTCTATCTTATCGTGGTTCTGAAGGGTGCTAACTAGAAAAGTTGGACTTAGAAAATGATAGGTCGTCAGTTTTTTGTGGACTACCTTGTAGATATTGATTATTTTACTTGATCTTAGAAAGTTAGTGCTTTAGAGTTCCCTAACCCTGACACAGGCCAGGAGAGAGCTTCTGTTTTATTTTTGCACAAAAGTCTAAACTGTCACTCCAAGTATGTTGTACGTGCTACAAACACCTCTACAGCGTAGCACCTGCCGTTACACCTGATATTTTTAGCATTCCCTACCTCCAGTGCTTACTTCCTCAACAGATTAAAGTTATAGGCCTACTAGCTGAACTACACGGCTTCGCTCGGGTGGCGCAATTTTGACCTTTACTAAATATTTCCCAGAGTTTCCAACAATTAGAAATGAAGCTGTAGCCAGCGGATAGACTGGCCTTTTCCCCTACCTACTCCCAATCTACAGCATTACAATGCAAAGAGCAGCTGCTCACTCCCCACCCCCCCAGTATATTTATTATTCGTATGGAAACGCCTGTTAAAACACGATGGAAACCTTTGAGTTTCGCCACTTTTCGCGTCATTCGTACTGAGAGCCTGGGAAGTGGTAATACACGTTATCGATTTTCTACATTCGTCCTGCTTTCGGTTTCGTTTTCAAGAATAGTGGCATCTAGTGGGCAGTATTCGAAGCTTGTTCTTGCGTCGCGTGCTGGACACTATATTGATAACAACCAGGCAACTACAACAGGGAAAGCCTCAATTCCTTTCAAAGATAACAGTATCCTGCCCTACTTTGGTCCTAGTTTCGTTTTGCTAGTGGTTTCGTTTAAGAACGATGTAACGGCGCTACCTGTCGCTTTAGGTGCCTTTCAGGTGAGCACCGACATCTGGTGTACTGGCGATTTTCTTAGTTAACACTCAGGGTGTCTGTTTTTACTTTTGCGGAGTTTAACAGCATTGCAGTGGCTACTGCACGGTAAGGAGGGGAGTGCCCGTGTCCTATCTAAGTTTCAAGTACTAACTATCTAATAGTTCACTGGCACCACGATGGGTGTTTAATTGCACGCTTGGAGTTGAATAAAAATTAGTTTTGATTATTTACTCGTACAATTAAATCTACACGAAGTCAGACTGTCGTTTAAAACAACGCAAGGTTTTTTAATAGAACATGTTTAACTTAACACTACATTTGGAACAGTATATGTTACAAAAAGATTCTTTGAAAGCTTTAAATAAAGCACACGATGATTTACAATAAAATCGGCAAGAAATGAACGAATTAAAAGTTCATACACTACAAAATTTCGAATAGAAAAGTTGTTTTGAGTCACCGGACTCTCTAAGTTACAGAATGCACCTTACATTAGTAAAATAGTCACAAGTTATGTTTCTAAAGCCACAGCTAGAGATCAAACTACCTCAATGGTTAACCTGGTACACAACCCAAAAGACGTCTAAGCTCTACGATTAAACCAACATAAATAAGAAATAAAGCCGGTTTTTAGGAAAGGGACCTTAAACCCTTAAGTTGTGGTAGTTCTAGGCCAGAAATGCTGATGGCGGTTAACTTATCCACAATCGTTCTCAAAGTTAGAAGTTAAGTTTAGATTTATGAACTATAAATTTAGAAATAATGTCCAAAAGAATACTTTCAAAAAAAAATACGAGAATTTTAACCTGTTAAAATTGGTTTTTACTATGATAAAAATACTTACCTTCAGTACTCACGCTAAATTCGCTTAATTTGGCTTTTTCCATGCTCAAACAAATAATTTCTTAAATTTTTTGAATTTCTCGCCTGTTGCCCGCGGTTTCCCCGCCAGGCGCGCTGCGCAGTATACCTGCTGCAACAGCCTGCCTCCCGTGGGAAAAACCCCATTCGCTTTCGAACCTTTCTTGTTCTTCAGCGGGGAGGTGGGCAGGTTGTAATGAAGGTAAGTATTTTTATGATAGCAAAAACCAATTTTAACAGGTTAAAATTCACGTTTCTTACTATCTGCAAAATATTTACCTTCAGTACTCGCGCTGACTCTGTCGTACCGGGAGTGGGGAAAACACAGAGAAAGACCTTAACCATACGACCTAAATACCATATGCCCACACTCACCTTAACGTTGAGTTGGTCCTCTCGTCTCATCTCATGTCTCGCATGCCGGTGCCTGGTTCTTCTGAGACGCAGTCCACCGTTTCTGTCTCCTGAGGTTTCGTGCCTCCGGAGCTGCTCCTTTCGTGAGTTCCATCTTGCACGTCCCGACGCCTACTGGCTCTTCTTGGCTCCAGTGACGACGTGTTGTGCTACTACTTTTGCGCCACTTTCTCCGCTCGTTTCTCGAAGATAGTGCCTGATGAATGTATTTTTGCTCTTCCATCTGCAGGCCGCTACCACCTCGTCTAATGGCGTTCCTCTGCCGAAGGCCCATGAGGCTGATAGTGCCCTCAGTTCGTGTGCCCTCACCTCCTTTGGCACATCTGCGTGCTCTGGACTTGTTTCATACACTCTCCGTATGACTTGACAAATTCAGCCGCCCAGTTTGAAGGGTGTGACTGATTTGTCCAATATTTCTCCCGTTGCTTTATCTACGTCTAGGAATAGAGGTTGTTTGCCTTTCCTTTGTGGTCTAGGTGGCAATAATGCGTCTGTCCTATCCAGGTAATATTTTATCGCCCTGATTGGACACTGCATCTTCTCCTCGCTCCGGCCTGGTTTCCCGCGTCCTATTGCGTGAATCACCACTGGTGTTGGAGCTTTATCAGGTCTCTGATTTTTTTCTCTGAACTCCGCCGTAAAAGAAAGTGATACTGAGGACCAGTCCTTCGCGAACCTAATGTTCCCTTCTTCCCTTGAAAAAGCCGCCACCTCGCTCTGTCTCGCCGCTGATGCTAGAGCGACGAGGAAAACTGTCTTCTGGGTCAGGAGTGTTAGCGATGCTGACGCGAGAGGTTCGTGCGGTGGTTGTGCCAAACTGGTAAGTACCAGGGGCAAGCTCCAACTTGAAAATCTTCTCTTAGTCCTTGGCTGGGCATTTTCAAAGGCCGAAATCAACTTTGACAGGATTGGATGTGAAACTACAGTCGACCTCCCCAGGCAAGTGAGAACTGAGTTAATGGCCGATCTGTACCCTTTGATCGAGGTCGGAGATAGGCATTTCTTGAAAAGATCTTCGAGGAATTGTGTGATCTTGAAAATGGATGGGTTGCACGGGTCACATCCATGTTCCTTTGCCTAAGCAAACCATCTCCGCCACTGCCCCTCGTACATATTCGACGTCAATTTTCGCACGGATTGTAGGAGTCTATCTGCCACTTCCTTAGTGAAACCATCTTCCGTCAGATTCTTCTTCTCCCTTGAAGATGTAGAATTCCGAGTGATGGGTGCAGGGTCGTTCCTCTGTGCTGTGAAAGAAATTTTTCTGTCAACGGCAGAGTAATTGGACCGTCTCTTTTCAGCTCCATCAGGTCCGGAAACCACGTGGCTGCCGGCCAGTATGGAGCTACTAGAATGAATGACCCTGAAGCCTCTCTCATTTTGTTCATTACTTGTTGTAGCAGACAGAATGGGGGAAAGGCGTATGCACTCATTCCTACCCAGGATACGGACAGGGCATCTGTCGCCCAGGCTTGCGGATCCGGAAATGGGGAAATGTAGTTCTGGAGTTGCTTGTTGGCTTTTGTTGCGAATAAGTCCACCCATGGTTTCCCCCATCTGTAAAAAAGCGCAGCATAGATGGCCGGGTCCAGTTGCCATTCTGTCGTCGGAATCTTGTTTTCTCTTGACAGTTCGTCCGCCCAGACATTCTGCCGCCCCGGAATGTGTCTCGGGGTCAGGTTGATGTAGTTCTGGGCACAGATTTCCATCAGTCTGGACGTCTCCTCCATCAGATCCTTGGAGTGTGTTCCTCCGCCGTGTTTGATGTAGGACACCGTTGTGGTGTTGTCCGACATAACTCCCACATTTCTTCCATGTAGAGACTCTCTCCACGCCCCCACTGCTAACCTCACGGCTCTTAGTTCGAGGATGTTTATGTGAAGGGCCTGTTCTGTTGAACTCCACTTCCCTGAGATCTTTGAATCTCCTAAGTGCGCCCCCCAACCGCTCGACGGAGCATCCGTGAAGAGGAGCGTGTCCGCTTCCTGTTCCTTCAGGTGCACACCTTGTAAACGAGCGCCACCGAAAAACGCCTGTTTTTCAAGAAAATTGAAATTTTTTTTTCTTGAGGCATCCAAAATGCCTCGCCGAGGCACATCTGGCCGTTTTTTTGTTAATGGACAGAATCACTCCAAATTTTCAACATCTATAGCTTGCCCAAATACAAGATGCTTGGGGAAGCCCAAATCCGGACTTTCCACCTGGAAGACCATTAAAACTGCATTTGAAAACCGACCAAAACCAGCGACAGCGCTAATGCCTCATGGCCGCCATCGTTATTGGAATTCTGTATTTATGTACTTTTAATACTCGTATTTTTCGGGCATAAAGCCCAAACACTAGCTTAGTTGTGTGATAGGGAAAAGGTACTGAACCCTGTGTCCATATAATGACAACCATCTTTGAGGTGTGATATTTTTTATTGTGTTTGAACGATCGCAACTGCTATGAAAAATTTCCACTTAGATCAAACGTAGTCCGTTGACTTTATGGTTCAAACCTCTACTTTAACTTTATGCGTTTTAGCATATAATTAAACTAAACTATTTATTCATTCATCTAGCCTTTTTATAATAATCTTTTACCCCCAGAAACGCTACCATATGTCCAAACGTATAAACAAACGTATTACGACCTGGCATTCTACCGGACACGAATTTTTCAGTGTATATATGTTTATTTTAGTTCTCCTCTCAGCCCGACTAGACCCAACCAAATGCTACTGATAGCTTGAACTACTATTAAAACCAAAAGAATTCTTACAAAGATCTGTTTCCATGCAATTCCGAAAGTCAAACTGTGCAAAAACTTCGAAAACCCCTTTTTGCCCCCCTCCCCAGCCAAAACTAGTTGTGGTGTTTAACACTGCAGTTTACCGTTAAAAGCTTGTTTAATTTAATAGTAATGTTCTCTGCATTACCCAAAGCCAAGTATCAAGCTTTAACAAGAGCCTAATCACGTTACAAACATGTAAATATTCAATCCGTAGCCAATAACACAAAGTAAAGGCCCATTTCCGAAAGTTCAATTGAGTAAAACTCAAAACAGGCCTATCTTTTTCCATTTTATATGTTCCTACTCCTTCAAACGGCTCTGCACCCAGTCCCTTTGTTCAACCGACTTCTCCTCCCACTTTCCATTGTTCTCGAGGCCCTCAGCCAATCAGACCCCCGCAGCTATCCTCGACGTCCGCGCTTTCCCTCCTCTCCAGCATAAAACCCCAGCCCCAGAATGCATAGTTAGCACAGCTCACAGATCTCAAGCTAGAGAAGGGTCACGCCAGTCGGGAGTGGAGACGCCATGTCCGGAGAATGCCATGCCGGGCACGATGGTAGTGGTTCGTATGTTTGTTGTTAGCTTTTGAAAATTTAATTTAGGACCCCCAAGTCTAAATTTTAGTTTAAAAACGTAACTTAAACTCTCTCTAGCTAGGGAATATTATGGTGGTGACGCCTGTAGCGGCATCTTAGGTTTCTCACCCCATAACGTCAGAGTGGTTCTCTTACTAAAAACCAAAATCTTTATTTGTTTTAAACTTTAAATCAAATAACTGACGGTTTGATCTTTGTGTGGGATTCATTGGTTATTCACTCCAGACGGACTTTATAAGTAGCCGAGGCTTTTATAATTTGAGGAGTTGACTTGTAAACAGCAACTCTGGGAGGTTTAAGGCTCTGTTTTATCACTTAGAAACAAAACTGTGAAACGATTGATCTTTCATGCGTGTTTGAAACATACTGTTTGATAGATTGTAACCAGCCTGGGCTGTTCAATCTTGCGGACGACTCTGCGGAGCGTTCAGTATTGCTTTTTCTAGTCGAAAAATTAAGTGGTTGTTTTATTCTGAAACACAAACGTCGTTTTAGTAAAAACTTGTGAAAACGAATTACATGTTGTAAATTCAAACTAGTGCTTTTTAAATACTTTATTTCAAAAGCTTTCGTGCAAACTAAATGTAAAGTGTGCTTTTCATTCTCTGTTGTTATAATAAAAACCAGGAGTTTTTAACTTCAGTTCGTTTGCTAGTCGATTAACTGTTTAAGTGTAAATAAATATGTAAACCATTTTTAGTTTAGCTCTTGATAAACGGTTAAATTTCCATCGCTGGTGGCAGCAAAATACCAGCAGTATTAAGGTTAGGCCCCTTTAATTTAGGACCCTGCGCTCCACCCCCCATGCTGGGACAGTAGCCCTTGCTGTGCTTATGCCGTAAAAGTCGCAATAATCACCGCAACACCTTAAGCTGAATCTCCGTGTCAAACCAGGAAACCGGAGGCGCTACAAGCACCTGAGCCGTCGTAGCGTCCGCCGTTACA
>JAHWFP010072921.1:17275-35990 GCA_023313725.1 Lithobius niger | reverse complement strand
TCTCACATAACTTCCCAGAGACTTCCGCTACCCAATTCTCTCTTGAAGCATTGTGGCAAAAACGTTTGGACACAAAGCGGAAGTCCCTGAGGAAGTCATCTCTCGGCATCCCCCCCAAGAGACCCGCATTCTGCGAGAAAAGAGACTCCCGGAGGTCCTCCGGAGAAAACCCCGAACGAACCCCTGTAAAACAGAGGGTCGGTCTCCGAAGGCCGATCCTGTGGACCTTAAAACCCGTGCCCTGCTCGCTCTCTAAGCGGCCAGAAATCAGAGAGAGCTGGGCAGCATCCCTACAATTCACAGCAATCCCCCCGTCTCGAAGAGGGGCAATCAGCTTAGTAGGGCCAACCTCTGAGGGGGGGGGGGCTGTGGAAAGAAAAAGCTGTCTCAAGTCGGGTTCTGTGCCTCCGTTAGACGGAGACACATCCCTATGAATAAAAAGTTTGTGGGATGTTTCCCTCGAAGAAGACCGAAGGCGGGCCAGGACCTTAGCATAAGACGAAGGGCCTGGTTGGCCTGAAGGAGAGGGTCCCCTGGGGCCTCGTATGGGCACTCGACCCCGAACTGGGCCACCTGGGTAGGGGTCGGGATGGCCACTGGGCTGGCCTCGAGGTCCACCGGGAAGAGGGGGCCGAGAGTTGGATAGGCCGCTGAATAGACTCCGTGAGTGTCCTTGCTGGGAACCCTGAGAAGAATGAGGGGCACCCGCAGCTCCTAACTGGCTCACCGAGGGGCCAGGAGGAACTGGTGGCAGCGGCGGCAACTGGGTGCCAGGGCCGCTCACGCTGAACCGCGGAGCAGGGACAGGCAGACCAGAAGGTTGGGAGCCCTTAACCTCCGTCGAGGGCCGTGCAGCCAAATCAACCAGCTTCTTCTCGAGGGAATCAATGCGACGCTGGATGGCTAAGCCATCCTTAGCAGCCTGAAGTTCCACTCTGAGGACCCCGCAATCAGCCTCACACTGGAGGCGCCGGGACTCTGCGTCGCCCAGAGCACCAAACAGCCTGGCAAAACTGTCGTTGATGATGTCGAGTGATGAGCGCACAGAGGCCTGGTTGGCCTTGTAGAAGGCGATCTTGGAGTCTCTTTCCGTTGAGATTTGCCGATTGATGTTGGAAATATGGTCCCTGAGGAGAGAGAAGCACGCCGAAGCCTTGAAGGATGAACTATCTTGCTCCTTGACCGGATCTTCAGGGGGCGACCGAGAGATGGGCTGAACCGACAGCGGCACTGGGGGTGAAACCAGCCGACCACGCTTCCGCTGGTGTTTAGGGGAGCGTTGCTGTTTCGGCGCATCCACCAGAAAATCCACAGCACTGGGCGTGTCCCCTGTCTTCTTCTTCTTCTTTCCTGGCTTAGCTGGGGCCTTACGCGCGGCCTTGCGAAGCCCAACCTTGGGAGGGGCAGAATTGACAGCACTAAACGGAAGCGAAGTGTCCAGCTCCTCGACTGAATCAGTGTCCTCCACATCCGCCCACAGCCTAGAGCGCGGGCTTGGAAAGGAGGTGGAGGGAGTAAGGACAGGAATAGGGGGATCTTCCTGGGTCAAAGATGGAATTGGAGCAAGGACTTCAGTGCTGATGGAAGAATCCTGGGATAGCATGGGCTCATGCGCTTGTAACGCAATAGGCGCATCAAAAGGGACACCATCGGACCTTGAAGAAGGGATGGGAGCAGAACCGCACGCTCCAGAAAAGACAGGCAAATCCTCTACAGCCGCTACACTCTCAGCAGAAGGAACCAAGTCTGCTGATGGAACATCCCCAGAGTGGAAAGCTGGGGGAAAAGCGGCTGGTTCATGAGGGGGACAATCCAGGCGTGGAGTTTTCACCTCGGCGATGATCCTGGCCGCGGAAGCACCAGCAGCAGCCAAGCTCGACTCCGCCACGCAATCGTCCGGGGTGATCCTGAAAGAACCCACCCTAGGGCGAGGGCGCGGGGGAAGAGGAGTGTTTGGATCAGCGAGGAGTTTCGCAGCCAAAAGATCACGCTCCTTCCAAATCCTAGTGATTTCGTTAAGATCAAATCGGTCCTCAGGCAGGAACCTCTTCTTGAGAAGAGCCAGCCTAGCTGTAGTGGTGGCTTCAAGAAGAAAAGAGGAAACGCTCTGATGGTTACCTGCGTGAAGACCTCTCATCTGGGCAACAGCGTGATCAATTTTCCCATGGAAGGCATCAATACAGCCAGTTAATTGTTCGACTATCCACTCGTTCTCCAGGGTCTCGATCTGATAAGGGGAACCAGGGCCAAAATGGTCCCTGATTATATCATCCCGAGCCCTAAAGGTCGAGTAGATTTCTAAAGCCTTAGGGTTACATTGTGTGGTGCAAAGATTTGTATAGAGACGGTCCGCCCTAATCCTCACCAGTTCACTAAACCTAGGGATCACTGAATCCCAATCCATGCTTAAACTCATAATGGGATAACAATAGTGATCTTAAGAGAGGAAACTAAGCGCTGGCAAAAATGTAAAAAACAAGTAAACCTTTCAAAGCCTACAAATACGGAACCACAGAACACACACGGGCGCCAAGGGTACCAAATCGTTCGGGGAAGACGAGGCAACCTTCCAGAACCAAAAAGCAAACAAAAAATTTTGGAGAGTCAGAGTCAAATAACATCAGAGTCAGATATTTGCCTTCCAGCACTTTTGCAGAGGTGACGCAAAGTCGTGACACGGTGTAAATAATCTGGAATGGATTCTCCAACTTGCAGTTCAATGGAATTAAGTGCATCCAAATATCGTAGTT
This sequence comes from Lithobius niger, assembly GCA_023313725.1. Taxonomy (NCBI): domain Eukaryota; kingdom Metazoa; phylum Arthropoda; class Chilopoda; order Lithobiomorpha; family Lithobiidae; genus Lithobius; species Lithobius niger. The sequence continues at coordinate 33,240 of JAHWFP010072921.1, read as the reverse complement.
GGACTTCCTGCAGCTGAACGTTAAACTGGCTATTAAGATTATCCCATATCGTTTTGGCTACGGTCGTGTCCAAATAACTTAGGAGTTGCCTGTCGTCCAAGCATTTCGTAATGAAGTTCAGAGCATACCTGTTGCTTGTGCACCAGGACACACGAACAGCTGGTGGAGCGTCTGCATTTGGTTGAACTGTTGTCAAAGCCAAGTGGTGATCCTCAGAGAACAAATGGTTGTATACTTTGGCTTTCCACACTAGATAATCCTTGCCGTTAAAGAGCCTTATCCCTTTGTAGAAGACATCAGGAGATGCTGACGCCATGGCATTAAAGGTGCAATTGACAAAAGTAAAATATTGCAGTGTTACGGAGAAGCATGAGGAGCAAAGTAGAAAGTGAGGAGGATGTCTTGTGGAGTGACGTTAAACAGTTACAGGGAGCGGCCATTTTGGAGCTACCATTTTGAATTCCAGTTTGATGAGCAGTTCAGTGACGAAGGAGTCCAGAGGTCCGTTCTTGATTGCAACCACGCTCTGCTACCAAATGTGATGAAATAAGACCTCGACACACAGATGTAATCTCAGGTAAGTTGAGCTGTGAACTTTACTTGGTAAAAATGTCATTGGGCGATTCCAGTAGGGAATCTTCCCACAGCTTCCTTCAACATCCAAAACATCACTCCCCGCCCAACAATACTGCTACCCCAACAGTAGTAACAAACGCCATTACAAACGTCATTAATAGCTTAATAGTTAATGCCTAATTAGCGCAGCATGATGAACCTAACGCTATTACAACAACTTTAGAAATCCTGACTTTATTTCCTACGGCAAATTTGGGTTTGTTCAATAACTGTTTAGTACTAGTTCTCAGCAAAGGTTTGTGACGTTTGGTTACTTCCCTCGGTTTAAGTTTTATGTTGGAATGAACCGTGTCATTGTAATCGGAAACTAACTCGTCGATAATGTACGTCCAATCGTAAGTCTTTTGCCTGGTGAATTTTTTCCACATTCAAGTTTTTAGGGTTCTGTTGAAATGTTCTACTACGCTCGTTTTCTTTTCGGAGTACGTAGAGTACATGTTGATCTTATGGCGCTTCAGTAGGTCTTTGAAGTCTTTATTATAGAACTCACTAAATAAATTGACTTGTAAATTTTTAGAGGGTCGCTCCTACGAGTTTCTTCTCGAAAGCTTCAGTAACGTCTGGATTTAGATTTAAGGGGAATGGCCCAAGCGAACTTAAACATGACTTTAATGCAGGTTAGTAAGTAGTTAAACCCTTTATTTAGGTTAGCGTAAGGTATCATTTCGTCCAAGTCAGCCTGCCATAGATCGTTCAGGCTCAGTACAATCACTTTCCGTCTCGGAAAATATTTTCGGGTTAGTTTGTGAACTTCTTTACGAGTTGATCCATTTTTTTATTTTCCATTCCGAACCGAAGTTTTGTTTTCATAATTTTCTTAACGATGGAAGCGGCCAGCTTTTCTCTCCATGCCAGAGAAGGATCATCTCTCACTCTTTGAGCTTTAGCAATTAGAACTTCATCGGCGGCGTGCCGATCTTTCAAGTCTGAGCTCTCGGAGTAAGCGATGTCGTGTTCTTTGCACGCTTCGTCTAGTTTTTTACGTCCAGGGTCTCCTCGAGCCAATTTTTTTTCAAGTTTACTTCCCGGACCGCAGTATTGGTAGCCCGGCAAATGAATTTCGACAGGTAACTTATCTATTAGTTTGTTTACGATTCCTTTCCCAGACTTGACAAAGGAAGCTGTTTTCGTCCCGCCCACCTAGCAAAATACAACCTGCGCATCTGCCTGTTATTTTTTGCGGTGATGATAACGGTCGGCTCGGGCCCATTAGAAGTTTGACGTTTACATTTGACGCAGTACCTCATCTTGATATTTTTTGATTCCATGATTCTTTGTTTATGTACGATTTTTTTTAGCCTAAACCTAAATTTTGATAAGTCACCCTTTTTTCCCTAGCAGTTATTATTTGCCTTTGCAGCATTTCTTATAAAATTTCGACCATCTTGTTTCTATGCCCGTCGTGGCAGGCCAAAGCAGATTTATACAAAAGCCTGAGTCTCGTTACCAAGTCATTAGGATCGTCGTACTATTTGTAATCAACCTTGCTACCCACTTTTTTAACCATGCCCGTCCCTTGTTTCTTGATGTCTTCCCAAATCGGACCAATAATAGACCTGTACTTGGCGCTACGGCTAGATTTGGGTTTATGAGTATTTGGGTCGTTGTTGTGATAAATAGCGTTAGTATTTTTTAACATGGCCACGTATGCTGCATTAACGTCCGGTGCGAGGGAAATTTTTTTCAAATCTTTGAAAACTAGCAAATTCTAAAGCCCGCGTCTCCCCACCTATTGCTTCCCCTCGACCACTACGTCATTCTCAAAGATTTTAACCGTTTTATTACTGAAGGTCAGCTCACCTGTTTTCTTATTGTACTGTAACCCGAATACTGGGTCATTGGCTTTAGGGTTTTCGAAAAATTTTATCAAGAAATATTTAGCAGTGTCTCCAATATTCTGACCAGGTAACAAAGTATCGAGGGACCTTAGAGTGGTGATGTTAGGAAGCTCAGGCGGAGTGGAAATGCGTCTAGCTTGCATCGCGGAATATTGAAGGGGTGAGTCTAGGACCGGTGCTCGTAGTTGCGTATTCGGTTTTGGACTCGGGAGGAATTCACATTATAAGAGTTACAGCCGGATTTTAATATTGGGCAAGGCTGTAATCGAGAGATGTTTTCTGACTAGGTGCAAGGAAGGGTGAGAGATCCAGGGATTCGTAGTCGTCACTATATTCTTAGTCACTTTCTTCTTCTTCTTTGTAAAATTTAATCAGGGTCGTCTGTGTGGCTAGAGTGTTTTTAATCAGTTTAGTTTGCGTGGCTAGAGTGTTTTTAATCGGCATAGTTTGCGTGGCTGCACCGAGGACCGGTCTCGGTTTCAGGATGGTTACTACCGGTTTTAAAAAATTCTTTTAGCGATTCTTCTTGTTCTCTCTCCCGAAACGTTGATTTAAAAACTTTTTAGTTAAACGTCTTTTGAGTTTTACGATTTCTCGTTTTGTTTCCATTCTTTGTTTAATAGGCAAAATGAACGTTTATATCTCCCTTCATTTAACATTTTGTTTATTGATAAAAACCCACGAGGCTTTTTCCAGCAATTTTGACACAACATTTTAAAGTCTGAAAATTCCATGTCGGGGCCAACGTAGTTTTTGTAAACGTGTTTCAAATTTAACTCATCCACAGGGAAAAGGATTAATAAATTTGCATTGCCTATAACCACTTGTTTTGGAATTCTCGTGGAGGACTAGCTGCAATAAAAAACACCGGCGTTCGAATGACGCCCTTGAGCGAAGTAACGTTTGATGTTTTTTTGTTTGTCCAAAAGACAATCGCCAAAAAGAATCAGCTTTCAAAATTTTGGGTCCAGTTCTTCGGGTGGAACTAAATCTATTTAAGAACTGTGAAAAAAGGCGACATCCCGTCCAATTTTTTTCCACAATTTCAGCAAATATAGATTGCAAAGCTTTATTTTGATTGACATAAAGTTTTACTGTAAATATATAACCGATCATAATCGAGCCATCTTTCGTTACAGATGAAATTAAACAGTAAGTTAGTTTTGCCACAATTTACGGGGCCTATAATTAGACATCTGATATTCGAAAGTAGAAATGGATGATTTTTAGGTTCTGTCTTAGGTGCAAAAAAGTCGTAGTTTTTAATTTCCATAGATTTTCTTATTTGTACATTTTTTTATGTTTACGGAGATAATAAACCCATAAGGTCTTCGTCGGAAAATTTGTCATTGGAAATGTCGGAATGAGCTACCTTGAAGTCTACATTGCACCATAATTTCACGTTGCTGGGAGAATCGTCGGTGATGTACACCGCGGTAATTCTGCCAGTGACTTCGGTCAAGTTTAAAGCGTTGTAAGATAACAAGTTAAACCAGGGTTTGTCGATAACATTTGTTTTAAGTTTCCCTTTAGTTTTGTGAATAATCTCGTACACCCAGATTTTAAGGGAGAGCAGTTTGTCTACGTTACCTCCGTTCACCTTTTCGCAAAAATGGTAACAGGAGTAAGCCGTATGCATCGAATTGGGATAAATGAATGTAGTCATGGATACGGGTTTTTGTTTGTCAAACTAGAACTCTAGTTTTTTAACCGTTGTACCGTTGTACAGATGTACCGTTTAATTTAAACTGTATGGAAGTAGACTAGGAAAACTTTACACCGTTGTTAATCTTTGTACCATTCTAATTCTTAACTTTCAGCATTTTTTTTTGCATGAGATTGGAAAGATTCGTTTGCGAGGATAGTTGAGACATTTTGAGGTTGTTATTTATTTTGATTTTCTTCCTTTTAGAATAATATTGAAAATAAAAGCCTCATCGACTGCTCAGTGTATTTTGAAAAAAATTTCTCCTATTTATGAAAAAAATGTCAGTCAATAAGTTTCGACAAGCATTGAAAGGGACGAGGGGGGTAGCGGGTGAAGTGATGGGAGTCGGCCGAGAGTACAGACGGGACTAGGATATGTTTTAACCCCCAAAAATACCTACGACATGCAAATCAAGCGTGTAACTAAAGTAGGAGCTGCTTTCGAACCTGAAGATGCAGTAAATTATTCTCAGATCGGTACTCTGGCAACAGACATTCAGAAACTTAAAACCGACTTGCCTCTTCTCTTCGAAAAGTTAGCTTATGCCATTTCTAGTATGGAAAAAATACGTTGTAGGTAGATGATGCTGATGGTAATTTCTACGTGAGGAAGAAGCAAATTAAGGACATAGCTTTCCCGGCACGCTGCTGACACGGCATCAAAAGTGTACGTCGATTGGAATTGTTTATTACAAGATGACCAAAAAGTATACTTCAACGCGACGCACAAGCAGATTAGAAATTTAGGAGAACCTACATTACCGAATGATGCTGTTACTAAGGTATTTATCGACAACAATTGCTTGTTACAAGATGAACAGAAAGAATACTTTAATGTCACTAACAAACCGATTAGAATCTTAGTGAACCAACTTTACAGAGTGATGCAGCTACGAAGAAATTTGTGCATGAAAACAGTTTCATGCTGATCAGTTTCAGAAAGAAAAGCCCTTTGGAAAAAAAACGAGTGATTGGTTCGTTAATTCCGGTCCTCTCTCGAGCTTTGCGTGTTTGAATTCAGGTTTAAGTGGTTGCATTTGCTATCCTTCCGTTGTCCGTACCCCATTGGTGGGCAGAATTTGTTTATTATTATTATTATAATTCATAAAGCAATTTTCTGCTGCAGCGATTCGAGCATTGCACTAATTGATAAATGTAAAATAGTACGAAAGCTCTTTACGTCCAGAAGACGTTTATTTGCAATTTGATTTCCACATAGCTTTTCAATAAATGACTCGTGTCAACCTATCTAAAACAGCTTCGTAATTACGAGCCTTAGAGAAGGCTCTTATGAAAAATAAGCAAAAGTGACCGCACCAAATCTGGTCAAAGTTTTGTACGCGTTCGTAATTGTATTTTATTCTCGGTCACGAGTAGTTTGCCACAGACCGGGTAGGACCCATGTTGCCAAAACAATCGTTTTAAGAGCAGCGTGTCTTTACTAAAAGTACCTCTGCATTTTGGAATTTTCATTACTCTAGCCAATCCATTTAAATCAAAGTTTGTTAAAGGTTTATTAAAGTCGAATAAACCTTGGGTGGTCTTAAGTAAAGATCTCTGCTACGGGGCAATTTTTTTTGGTTATTATTTTGCTTAACTTTTATTCTTCGAGTCAGACAGAACCTTCCACTTGCTTATGATGTCGCACGACTTCAGCCCGAATTTTTGCATCGTTTTGTGCTTTTTTTATGGCGGATACCACCCCCGGTGTCCCTGCCGCCAACCCTCCGATCCCGGCTAAAATCAGTCCCAGCAATTCCAATAGCAAAAAGCCGCCTTTCTTTTTTCGCGATTTTGTTTTGAGCGCCATATCTTTTTTTATTATTATTATTATTATATAGTGAACAACTTCAAACTTTGCCTCTATCCAACTTTAAATTCATTTTCCTGTCGCCAATGAGTAGAGCGTGACAGGTAATGTTAGCCAGCACGACTGCTCTAAACTTCAGTGTGACTTGTACGTTCTAGATTCCAGATTGAAGCCTCTTGGACCGTTTGGAGCAATCCAACACGACGAGAGGATAGGCTTTCCTGGCTTTCTTAGTCGTTGGTATCGTAGCAAAGTTGCCTAAATTGCTGCGCTATTCTGTACAGACCAACGTACTCTCCAGTGGCAAAATTAGTATTTAAATCGAGAAACGGATATCTTGCAGACCGCAGTGGTCAAACACACCAAGATTTTTTGAATAAGGAGTCCTGCCTGTTAGTTTGAAAAGCTAAAACTATTCACCTAGGTTTTTTGACTACGGAAGTAGTCAGCACGTGCCAAGTGAAGCTGGTATTTTCAGGGAGCACGCAGCTATCATAATGCCAGAGCCTAAATCCTAAATCCACGGTCGCTCTGTGGTCGATGAGTTTGTTGAGTTTAAGTTTCTGCTCGTCCGAGGCCGTGACATGTAGAAAGATCCAGCTGATGCTTTTTAGAACGATTTTGCCATTGACTGCTGCCGTGGGTTTGAAGATTGCATTAGTGTCACTCGCTCGCATGAGTGTGGGCACGTGTTTAGTTCCGTAGATGAGCTTATCGTAATTTTAGAAAAATCCCATGACATGTGTCAACGGTATAGCGAATGTAAAGCTTCCCTTAGGAGTTGTTTCAACGATGATGGACGCGTGCCGCTGTTTGTATTCCAAGTTGTCTTTTAGTTCGGCAGCTACTGAAGCCGCGCTGTCCGGCGCCCAGCACTGGCCGAGCAAAGCAGGTTGCTCCGCCGAGCCATAAGTGAGCAGTCCCTTCATCAGAGTACCAAACCCCAGATAATTTTACTCGTCGACTTGTTTATCACCGAGATGGTATTTGATGTTAGAAAACAAGAACATGGGAGGATTATTAATAAGACTAGCAACGTCAGCGTTCGTGTAAGCAGAGTCATTGTCCTTCAGTAACCTCCCTTTAATCAGGGCACTATTGGCAACGTGGGGAAATAAATCTAGGTTTTCTACGTGTATGCGGATTTCCGAATTTACGTTGTTGAGATTGGTGCCTACAATAGGATTGTATCACGTAAGTGTAAGAATCGACCGATGAATCGTACACCAATGGTTCATTGATTTTTGCGTAATCTTCTACTACGCTCGTTTTCTGGGAGTTGTTATAAACTTGATGAAAGCTTTATTTCTTTGCGTTACACCGTTTGTTTTTTATTATTAGAGTTAAAATTAAGAAAGAGTCCTTTGCCTTTTTTCCAAACACGAGCATTTTTCTTCTTTTTTAAATTAAACTCATAGATCTCAAATGGAGATGCACCGTGAGCGTCTCCCCGTTTAAATCCAACGGCTCGTTGGTATGAGACATGAGCCGAATTCATATATTTCTGATTAATTTGGTAGTCACTTGGAGGTAAATTAAATTATGCGGGAACTCTATGATTTTGAAACTGTGCGGGTAATTGGGATAAAAGGAGTAAAAGGTGGGCTGAGTGTCGTTGTTTAGGTACGATTTGCCTATGATACCAACATGTACAAAAATTGTATTGATGCTCATAATGTCGATGGTATTTTGACTCTCTCGACTTCTCACGTAGTTGCCTAAGTCATACCCCAAGACTGGAGCCAAATTCTTGTCAACCGCAAAAGATATTCCGTAACTCTGATCGGTAATTATCAAGTTGGTTCTTAAAGTGTTTAGATTCGGCAGAATCGTAATGGCACCTTGTTGTGACCATTAGCATCTATCGCCGACTTGAGAAATTTATTCAAATCCTCTATTTCGTAAGCCCCGGGGTGTGTAACACTTTCTGCTAGGTGGCACCAGCATCGGTCGTGTACCGAATTTCGTTATTTAACGAGGTGATGTTGTGGATGCTGTTGTACGTGTCTACATTAAGCAGGGCCAATTTGTATATTTTTTCATAGTCTAAATGAATGGGAGTGTTTAGATTAATTCTGAAATCAGAGTCTTTGCCGGAGAGATAATTGAAGAATAGTCATGTGATATTGCTTTTTTAAAGTGGGAAGAAAAAGAAATTCGAAATCTGGAAGGACCTGACCCAACAATTGGCAAGTTTACACCTTGAAATTTTTAAACAAGGTCATTTTATGCACCAAATTAGTATTAGGGGGTGCTAAATAGTGTACCCGGTCCTAGGGGGTGCCAAATAGTGTACCGGGTACTAGGGATGCCAAATAGCGTACCCGGTCCTAGGGGGTGCTACCCGGTCCTAGGGAGTGCTGCTAACTGGTCCTAGAGGGTGCTAAATAGTTTACCCGGTCCTAGAGGGTGCTAAATAGTTTACAAGTACGACGTCACTTACAGTATGGGAGGACGCCACCATCTTGGAAAAAGCGTCACTTCCGCTTTGCATAGACGCCAACATCTTGGCTGTAACATCACTTCTGGTTCGTGCGGGCGCTGCCATCTTGGAAAATTAGCTTTTCCCCCTCCTCCAAATTGAGGAAAAGGGTCCACTTCCGGTTTGCTTGGGGGCCGCCATCTTGGATGACGTCACTTCCAGGTGTGTTTGTTTGTCCCTGCCATATGGTATTTTCCCCCTACTTACAAACACTTCACATATGACTACCGGAAACTCCTTAATTTTTAAACATGACAATAACTGTGATAAAATTCTACCATGTAATTGCAAAGCCATTGCAAGAGTATCTAAAACAAAATATTTGGGGGTAGACATTGACACACATTGGAAGATTTATACCTACCTTGGAAACATCATTATTAAAATTAGAAAATTTATACCAGCTTTTTATAAACTAAACCCTCGGTTAAATAAAAAAATAAAAAAATGATTTTTGATGGACTAATTATGTCATTCATAAATTACTGCATTTTGATCTCTGGTACATCAGGCATTATTGATCGACTGCAAACAATGCAAAATAAAGCTTTAAAAACATTATTCATGAGGAAGAAGGGTGAAAAAAGGACAAAGAGCTTATTCCATGAATTGAATTTTCTTAATGGCAGATAATTATTTATTTGTACTTTGATTACTAAATTTTACTATACCGACACAACTATAACATAAAACTAAATAGGAACGAAACGAAATCTAAGGACTAGTTAAAACAGCCCAAATGGAGAAACTCAGATGGGAAAAGAAATTTACCTTACACTATACCTTTTACACTTTAATAAATTCCCTGTGAATCTTAGAAACGTACAATACAAAACAAGAATGAAATCTGAAATTAAAAATTGGATTCTTGAAAAAACGCATGTATACATAATTAAAATTTAAATATTTCACTATCACTTTTAACCATAACTTAACAGCATACGTGTTTATTAATATTTTTACTATAACTATATTATTTATCTTGTACACATTCTTAAACTTTGTGTATTTTAGGTATGTGAATTATCGAGTTAGACTTTGTGCTGTATTATTCTGTATTATTCTTTTTAGCACATACAAGTTCTTGAATGAACTTTCTGCTACTTTCTGCCTGCGACTGGCCAGGCAGCCACATTATTATTAATAATAATATTAATATTTATTTCTCTCGTTAAATAAATATTATTATTAATATTAATAATAATGTGGCTGCCTGGCCAGTCGATGGTTACGTGGTCTCTGCTGTAAAGCCTAATCGTTGTGTTTGCGACGTCCAATCTTACTTCCTGTGGTGACAGTCGTGAATAGGAAAACTCAGAGCTCATCAACTGACAAACTGTGAGTATTTATGCCCAGTGGTTCCAAAGATATGACCATTTTCTTAGGCTGTTTTCCTACGACCATTTTAGACTCATGGTACGACTCGTGGCCGCCACAATTCTAGGTAAGCTCGTGGTGACCTACTTTCACGACACCTGCAAGAGCTACTACGGAAGCTCATAAGGAACATCCAGCCTTCTCAACATGGCACATTGTGGTGAATGTGAAACTAATATGAATCTAAGTGAAGGTGATTTTTTACGTGTGCACATTGCAAAAGCAAAATTCATCACGGTAAAAAATGTTCCGGACTGGCATCAACTACAATAAATGGAATGAGCGAACAAAAGAAAAAGGAATGGCTCTGTAAAAAAATGTAGAAGTAAACGAAATGGCCCACAGAACTCTAACTCGAGCAAGAAAAACGACACTAACGAAAAGGACGCTTTAGACGATGACATTGATCCAACTGACGACGACAATGACACGTACATCAAGAAAATTGAAAGAAAAATTGATTCAATCATGAAAACGAATGAACAAATTCTTCACCAGTTCAAACAAAAACAAAAATATACTCAGCTCAGCAAAGAAAACTATGATTTAAATAAAGCAAACGACATACTCAAATCTCGACTGATATTGCTTGAAGAAAAACTAGACAGCATTGTAAAACAAATGAGCAAATTCTTGCTAGCATTGACTTTGTCAACGACAAATACGAACAACTAAAAATAACTAATAAGAACTAAAAAACGAAAACAAAGATATTGTCAATAGACTAAAAACGATTGAAGACAAGTTTGCTGAAAAAAAGGAAGATAGCAAAGAACCATTACAATTAGACGATCTTATAGAACTAAAACAAACAGTCAAAACCATTAAACAAACCCAGCAGGATAGCGAACCATACAGCAGGAATAGAAATATTGAAATTTTTGGTGTCGAAACTGAACAAAACGAAGATCTACGAGACACCATCTACCGTATTGCTGATGCGATAACTTCACAAAATTCAACGATGTAAGCATCGATAAGGCACACCGCCTTCCATCCAAAAATCGTATTCACACACTATCGATTTTAATACAGTTTAGAAGTCGTGTCGATGCTGAACTTTGGCTGAACTCAAAAAAAGAAACCTAAATAATGACGATCTGTTTGGAAATGGAAAAAATTTGCATAAACGAGCACCTAACTCCGTATTATAAATCGCTACTTTGGAGAACCAAACAAGACCTCAAAACGACGCACAAATTCGTGTGGCTTAAAGCTGGGAAAATCAACAAAAAAAAGAAGAAAATGAAAGACAAATTAGTATAATCGGAAGCATAGAAGAACTGGAAAATATCGTTAAAGTGTGTCATCCAAATATTCAAGAAAGTGAATGACAACTCAGATATAAACCATAATGAGTTTACAAATGAGGTTTTCGATAATTTTGAAGATCTAAAAACTGGTTTTATTAATAGTGCTGCAACGAATATAAAGTTCATTCATACAAACATAAGAAGCTGTTGGTTGAATTGGGACTCTTGGCTGGCCGAATTTGAAACAGCTGAAATTTCGTGGGATATCATAATTTTTACTGAGATTAACATAAGTGATAATGAAACGGGTTTATATAATATTAATAATTACCAAAAGTTCTACAACTGTAGACAAAATCAAAAAGGTGGTGGAATTCTTATCGTTTTCAAGGATGATAGTATAAAAAACGTATCTAGTACAAACATAAAAATTGAGAAAAATGATGCAACAGCTTTAAATTTTCAGCTGAACAATCAGCTCTTTGAAATTATTGCTCTGTATAAAAAAGCCATCTGCAAGTAGAATAAAATTTATTAAAGAACTTAAAGATCATCTTGCAAATAAATGTCAAAAACTAAATTTAATGCTTATCAGTGACTTTAATTTCAATATTCTAAAGGGCTCACAGGATTCATCAGAAAAAAATGATATTGAAAAATTCGAAAATCTAATGGCATCCTTGGGCTTCTCTCAACAAATTAATTCCCCTACAAGAGAAGAAATAGAAATGATAAAATATTTAAATCCTGCATTGACCTAATCTACAATAAAACTAAAACTTGGGATTGCAAATCCTATGTGATAAAAATAAAACTGGCGGCTCACTATTTTACAGTCCACCAAATTGTTGACAGCAAAGCTTTCGAAGTAACAAATTCTTTCAAACAGCATTACTGCTTCAAATACAACAACGTAAATATTGTAAGACAACTTAATAACATAAACTGGACCTTTTTGAATACCTTTTCAAACCCAAACGAGATTTTTAATGAAATTGAAAACAAAGTAACAGCAATCTATGAAAATAATAAAACTGTTCATAAAAAAAGCATACCAGTTTCCAAAACTCTTAAAAGCGAATGGATGACTAATGACCTTTTAACAAAAATCAACCGCAAAAACAAACTTTGGTCGCAGATTTCCAAACTGGCTAAACCAACAAAAGAGCAACTCGAACGTTATAAAGAGCTAAACAAAGATGTGAAAAACAATGTTAAACTTGCCAAGCAAACCCACTACAAATGTTTTTTCAACAGCAATCGTAACGATAGCGCAAAAATTTGGGGAAAAATTTACTCAATTTGTGGCCAAAACAAAAAAAAACTAAATATCGATGAACAAAAAAAATACATTTCGTAACCAGAACAGACACTATCTGTAATAACTTTGCTGACTGTTACCAACAAGAAGTTCCAAAATTAAAATTTACATTAAAATTAAAAATGTAAATTTTTGGTTCAAAACCTAAAAATTTATATATAAAAGTTAATCCACATCTCAATGCAAACAAGATAGAAAATACTATTCAAATACCTAAACCTACTCTATGTGATATCCTAAGAATTATCAATGCTCTAAATATTAAAAAATCTTGTGGACATGACGGCTTATTTATGGGTCATTTTTTCAAACTAAAGGGCAAACAGCCTACTTTATGCAAGTTTTGATCTCGGCAATTATTGAAACTGCAATATGGCCTTCCAATATGAAAAAACAAGTTCTTAGACCTATCTACAAAACAGGAGATAAACAGGAGATAAACAGGATCACAACAATTACAGACCAATCGCCTTGCTTCCAGTGCGAAATAAAATTGTTGAGGAATTTTTTGCCACTAGAATAATGAATTTTCTATATAGGAATAAAATCATAAATAAACAACAGTTCGGATTTCAGCAACATAAAGGCACCATCGATGCACTAAAAACATTAATAATAACATCAACCGAGCTTTACACGAAGGGAAGCACGTTGGCGCTATTTTCATAGACCTAAAAAAAGCGTTTGATACTCATGATAAAGAAATTCTCTTTGGAAAATTGTATAAGTATGGTGTTAGGGGCTAATGGTTAAATATCTTGATAAACTATCTTACGAATAAAACTAGCAGTGTAAAAATAGACAGCAGTTACAGCAATGGAGGGAAGTCGAATATGGAGTACCACAGGGTTCAGTGCTCGGTCCAATACTTTTTTGATTTACCTAAACGATACTACTGACTACAATTTTACTGGTTTGTTAACTTTATATGCGGATGATGTTTGCCTGATGTCGATTAATTTTAATCAAGAAATTATGACACAAAACTTACAAAATGACTTTGATAAAATAAATGACTATTTTAGTGAAAATGAACTTTATATCAGTGCAAAAAAAACATGCTTTATGCATATAACAACTTCACATATGATCAAAAAACATTGTTCTATTATATCTGCATAACATCGGCTGCTCAAATAAAATATTTGCACCTGCAAAAAATTAAACCAAACCACAAAAACAAAGTACCTTGGCCTTGAAATTGATCATAATTGGAAATTTTATGATCATATTGAAACTTTAATATGAAAAATCACACAAATAACCCCAATGCTATATATGGTCAAGGATTGTATAACCAAAACTGTAAAAAAAAGCTTGTATGAAGCTTGGATCATATCCAAAGTCAAATTTGCATGCAACATATTTGGATCAACTTCTGCTAATTTAATTGAGAGGCTTCAAGAACAATTAACAAAATAGTAAAAAGTGCTTTTTGGCAAAAGAAACGGAAAAAATACAAAGGACAATTATCTTGAAAATCAATTATTCAATTTTCAGCAGCTCTATAAGTAAACAATTATTACGAATAATTACTTTGAACCCACTTATAAAACCTTTAACCTAATACCCGCAAGAACCAACAATGCATGGTTGCAGACTCCACCTTGGAGAAATTGACATGGTAAAAGAGTCGTAACTTATATGATTCTATCCTTAACCAACGAAATCCATGCTGTTTAGGATATATTACCAGTGCTAATACGATGAGAAAATATGTAAAAAACTGGATATTGGGACTCACCTAAATGTAAGACCATTGTATTTTATGATGTAACGATTTAACCTTTACATATATTTTTATTGTAAAATTATTGCTGATACAGTCATTTAGACTAAATTACCAATTACACCAATGTCGCAGATGTACAATACTATTATTATTATTATTTTATTGGAACATTTTGTCAATAATAAGGAAAATACAGCAGAATTCTTGAAGATATTTATTGATGCAATTATTGATTCTGCAATTTGGCCTGATAGCCTAAAAAAGCAAGTTATAAGACCTATATATAAAAAAATGAAAAAACTTTTACAGTAATTACAGGCCTGTTGCTTTACTCCCAGTTCTTAATAAAATCATTGAAAAATATTTTGCTGATTACCTTTCTAATTTCTTAAATAAATTTAAACTTCTGAATAAAGCTCAATATGGATTTAGACAGGGACTTGGGACTATAAATGGACTAAATGTCATTAATAATAAAATACTTAAAGCTTTAGATAATAGTAATCATGTTGGCCTAATCTCTATTGATCTGAAAAAGGCCTTTGATACAATTGACAATAAAATACTGCATAATAAACTTTACAATATTGGTATTCGTGGAAAAATAATAAATATTCTAGCAATTTATCTGAACAACAGACAAAGTTGTGTAAAAATTGCGAATTCACAAAGTGAATGGGCTAAGGTACAATAAGGGGTACCACAGGGCTCAATTCTTGGTCCTGTGCTATTTTTAATTTACATAAATGATATTACTGAAGGAATCCATAAATGTCATATCACCCTATATGCTGATGATATTCTCATTGTTTCTATCCATAAAAAACAAAATTTAATGGTAAAAAACTTACAAATCGAATTTAACACTCTTTATGATAACGACCTTTACATCAGCAATGAAAAAAAACAACTTTTTGCGTATATCTACATCTCACACTGAAAAATTAAAGTGTGGCATTTTTTCGCATAAAGAAGATTGCCTAGAAAATTTTAAGTGTAACAGTTGCCCTAGACTTAAACAGGTACTGGTATCCTCCCTTCGATACTTGGGACTTCAAACTGATGAAAGTTGGAAATTTTATACACATATTGAAACTATTAAAAAAAATTAGGAAAAGGATACCACTCCTGTATAAGGTCAATAATTGTTTTGGGATCTTAGTAAAAAAAATACTTTACGAATCTTGGATTCTCTCATATGTCAGATATACATGTACAATTTTTGGACCGACTACGGATAACTATCGAAAATCTACAAAAAGTACTAAATATAGCAACGAAAGCACTATTTAGATCGACGCAAAACATTTCAACTACTGATATTTTTAAGAAATATAGCCTAATGAACTTCTCATTACTTTTTAAATTGACAGTAATAACGAATAATTTTTTTGATTTATTATATCATATTAAAATTTCAAGACATGTAAGAAATCATGCGGCATGGCTCAAAATACCATCTTGGAGAAAGTCCGATGGCAAAAGAAGACTGGAATATAATATTCCAACTATTTTCAATAAAATACCACTGGATATCAGACAGACCCTAACCAGATCCAATATTAAACAAAAAATTAAGAATAGGCTTATGCTGAACTATTATTTGGGTCTAATTGTTCAAAATTAAATTGCATCTTCGTTATCTTATTGATTTAGTATTTGTTTAATTGTGTGTGTGTTAAAATCTGGAAAATATAAAGAAAAAATAAACATGTTATGAAATTGTTATGAACTCGTGTTTTGGATATGTTCAGTGCACATAAAAGCTCTTTGAGCTTCGTGCATGCACATGAAATGTGTGTATATTTA
>JAHWFP010072921.1:3439-17175 GCA_023313725.1 Lithobius niger | reverse complement strand
ATTATTATTATTATTATTGTTATTTGCAAATAGAATCAGATCTTTCTTGAAAAATTTAAATTTTTTTCAAAGGCACAATATGGATACATGAGAAATAAAGGAACAACAGACTTGTTGATGGAAGTTAATGAAAAAATTACTGAGGCATTAGATGAAGGTAAATTTGTGGGGGTAATCCTGATCGATCCACAAAAGGCTTTCGATACATTTGATAAAACAATCTTACAAAAAATGTGAAAATATGGGAATTAGAGGTAAATGTATGAGATCACAAAAATTTACCTCACAAATAGAAAAGCCACTGTTAAATTAGAATCGACACATAGTGAAAAATTAGAAATTTCTAATGGAGTACCGCAAGGCTCAGTATTACGACCGTTCCTTTTTCTAATTTACTCAAATGATGTATAAGATTGTGCAGAAAGAACAATAATATATATTTTTGCAGATGTCATGATATTGATCTCCATAAATTACTTATGGAAGGAAATGATAAACAACTTGCAACAAGATTTTAATCTTCTAAATGGTTGGTTGATGGATAACGAAATGTATATTAGTGAAGAAAAAACATTTATAATGAATATAACATTACCAAAAATTAAAGTAAATGAAGAAACTAAAATGATCATACATGGAGAAAACTGCGTGTTCATACACAAAAGGGATTCAAAAGTAAACTGTGAAACACAATGCAAAACATTAGAACTAAAAATATTTACAAAATACCTTGGTCTGATAATAGATAAAAATTGGAATTTTAAAAACCATATAATCACGATCATTGAAAAATTGAGATGTAGTTTAGCAAATATTTACCTATTAAGATTAATTTTGGACAGAAACAATAAAAAAATGTTGTATGAGGCTTGGGTTGCAGGCTAATTAAGATATGGTATCGAAATATACGGATTTGCTACTGATTACCTCATAGAAAAATAACAAAAAATACAATATAAAATTGTGAAGGTACTTTTTGGACATAACGACAAACCAACAAAACAACTTTTCGAGAAAAATGAAATATTGAATGTTAAACAACTTAGAGGTACGATAATAATTACAAATAATTATATCCAGAATACATATAAAAACTACAGTACTGAAAAACAAAGCAGACTAAGAATATAAACACAAGAGATTTCAAATACCAAAATGGTATAATAAATATGGAACAAGGAATAAAAAATATTACATACCAGAAATTTTCAATAGATTACCAAAAGACATATTTTTGTACAATACCAAAAAATAACTATAACCAGTGCTTAAGAAATTTTTATTAAATAAAAGGAAATAATAATACGTATAATAAAGCATATTTAAACTATGTAAATATTATTGTACTGTATTGTAAGTTAATAGCAAAATGTGTTGTTTTATTTATTTATTAATCCCAAAAAATGTAATCAATTGTAAAAGACTAAAAATGATTGTACATCCTTGCTTGTTGCTCAGACATGTTTTTAATAACATCAAGCATTGCCATCCTTCAGGTAATAAATTTATTATCATTATTATTATTATTATTATTATTATTATTCATCCCTTTATAATACTTTCAAAAAGCAACCAATCTAGTGGCCTGTGACTCACTTTTGGTGTTATTTTCCAAGCACCAACGGTTTTTAATAATGATTTCTACTGCTTTAAGATCACAGACCATGATACACAAACTAAAAATGCGATAAGTAGTTATAAATACAAGGTATATGAAAGTGTTACCTATTATTTTAGTTTTCAACAACGTATTTTACCAACGACAAGCACGAGTTACATATCATATTTCCTTGAGAGCTAGTTGACAATTGAAAAGAACGCCAATAATCTCTTTAGTCCACTATTCTCACTAACCCTCATGAACGTTTGCAATTTTCTTCGAGCGATAAGTACGGAAGATTTAGGCTCGGTAATTTTTAAGTAATCATAATTCCTTAATTTACAACTGGCTTGCACTGTTTAACACGTTTGGTATGTGAAAATGTCATTCCCTCACTGAACATTTAACTTTATCTGTTGTCATTAATGGCAAACCCGGAAGCTGATTATTACTAACTTTCGTTGGTTTGACTGTAGATGGAAGGTCGTCCATTAAACAGTTTTTGTCAGAAATAAATTATAGGGGGCAGAACGTGTGTAGCCTATTCACGAACCTCACTGCTGACTATGTATAGGACAAACTACTATCACACTCCACATCCTGTAAGGTTTTCTATTACGGAATCAAGTCCTGTCGGAGGTAATAACATGAATTCAGATGCATTACTTATCTAAACAGTACGTAAGGCTTACTACAGAGATCCACTGCTAAGTCGTCGGGTCAACATACACTCTTACCCAGGAACATATCCACAGAGGGAAGAGGGATCAATATTGAGAGACAGATCTTTCTCACACCATGCCCTACTCAAAAGGGCACAGGTAAAACGCAGAACTGGGGAGAAGACACAAAGTAAAAAAAAACATTGACAAGCTCAAAACACGACAACAAAGAACCTAAGCAACATGAATGCTTAACAATACTAATGAGGTAAACAATAATGAGTAATAACTAGAATGGCACTAGTGTGCAATCAAGGAAATAAGACACCTAACAAAATTAATGTACTTGTAAAATAGAGTTATCAAGTGTCACAACAGCATGGTTAAACGCAACTAGTGGAAGTCTCCAATTACATCATTAACTGGCACTCTGGAAATGTCTGTCACACCCCATCATTGGAGAATTGAATGAGTTGCCGGGAACACGAACCGTTTAACATATTGTGGACACAAGAAGAAGAAGATTGTGGCATAAAGGCTACAAACATAACCAACCACGCCAGTATAAATGCAAAACATGCTGTTAGGTTTTCTCAAACACGTTAGCTAAAACTGTTTCAGCAGTTTCGCAGTCCTCCTGTAGGTCACCTTCACAAGTTGTACCATCAATACCTACCCCTACCATCGCCATCTAGTGTGACTACACACTCTTGTGATTGGATAATACAGATCGTTTGAAAGAGAAGTACAGTATCTTCTGGTGATCCAGAATGTGGGCTGTCAAACAAGTTCCTCTAGTCTGGGTAAATAGTCAGTTCATCATTTTTCGTGTTGTGTTGTAGTCCAAACACAGTGTTAGTATCGTTACGATTTGCGAAAAATTTGTCCAAGAAATATTGAGCAGTTTGACAGATAACCTGTGCAGATAACAAACTGTCTAATAACTTGAGAGTGGCAATGTTAGGAAGTTCTTAGAAAGTAGATACGTATCTAGCTTACACTGTTAGTTTAGGATCAGGGCTTGTAGATGCATATTCGGTTTGTGTTTTAGAAAGAATTTCGTGAGTAATTCGCATTACAGGTCCTTAAGCTGGAGGTTCAGTGAGGCTGAATTTGAGAGTGATTACCAATGGCTTTTCACTGGTAGTAGGAGACCATGGCAATTCTGATACTTCATATTCGTTTTCATCAATTTCTGTAACCTTTAATCGGTGTAATTTGCATGTGATAGAGTTGATTTCTTTTTGCACTACTGACTGATTGTATTACAGCACCAACTGATGGTTTCTGAAAGCCTACTACATTAAAAAAAAGTCTTGCAGGGATTCTTCTTTGCACTCCTTCACCCAAACATTGATTAAAATTTTTATTTAGTTAAACCTGTTACAAGTATCGCTTTTTCTCATTTTGTCTCCATTCTTCTTTAATAGGGAAAAACAAACATTAACCCTTAAATCACGCATTATATGTGGTGATTTTTTTAAGTCCAATATGACAGTTGGGTCGGTCGTGGGATTCGAACCGGCATTCGCTTGGTTTGGAGACGAAAACGCTAACCACTGGGCTGTTGCTGCTCGATTTGCTCTGGGTTCCTGGGGCCCCCCACAAATCTTGCAGTGCGAGTTGGGACTTAGTTTTTAGCCATCCTCTCGAGTGTCCTTTTACCCGGACCCACTGTCTCAAATGGTTTTATCATCCCTTGTCTAACCTCTATTATTTGATAAAAAGAATAAGGGATGTTCCAAAGTAAAAAGTTTTACTATGATGTTAAACTGTCTCCAAAAAGCATTGCATTCCATTGTTAGAGTAGCTCCACCCCCACAATAGGCATACTACAATAAACTGGCTACCAAAGCCAAAGAAAAAATGAAATATTGATCGGTCCACAGACAATTCCAGAATGCTGGAGGCACAGGTACTGAACAGATTGCGTAATAGTGGTATCAACGAAGTAATAGCTTCTGGGGGAGCCTGTCACAACACATAGTCTGAACAATTTTTTTACATGCTCGTAGTACAGCTACATGAAATGTTCGTAGAATTTATTTTCTCCTCCACTCTGTTTAGAACCTTTTACCATGAGTTTATCGAAGCTCGCAAAGTGTTTGTACAACAACGACATCCCAAAAACGAAAGTTACAACAACGTAACCACCGGCGTTAGGGTCGTATTCTACAAAGTGCACTTGTGTGTTGTCATTCGTAAATCGTGTTCTGATTCTATTCTCCTCTCTGACGTGTAGCACTTTCATTTTAAAATTCAACAAGAATTTAATTGTGTTTCTGTTTGAATTTCTTGATTGGAAAGTTCCAAGACTATTACCAGCAGCTGGTCTTCATGTATGGACAGCTCCAATTGCTAGATTAATGCTTCTTCAGGTATTTTGATGAACGGCTAAAAATCCTGTTTCTAACTGGGATCAGTAACGCTTTTCCATAGACCCACGTCCATACTCTCCCAACCTTTCCAGGCAAACGTATTTTCTTCTTCGTCTTTGACCTGCAATTTCTCCCTCCACTGAATGAGTACAGACTTGTTAATCTTTCACCCAGTCGGTATAGGTAAGTTCATTCGGACACGTTGATAGATAGCATTTACTATTTAAGCAGATAAATTAGGCAGATTCAACATAAACTTCATTTCACTTCACTTCAGATAGAAAGCATTTGATATTTTAGCATTTTAGCATTCATGTAATTGACATTCCGACAACCTGAAAAAAAAAGATTTGCAGATAGATAGCATTTGTCATTTGTGCATATAGGTTGGGCAGACTGAACAATAAACTTAATTTACTTCACTTCATTAGATAGCATTTCAGATTTTAGCTTTTTCAGTTTTGTAATTAAGTTTTTGACATTCTGATGAAATGAAAAACATACAAGGTGATAGGCGATGCACCAGATTTGTACCAATTCTACGTGAGACTAGTTGAGTAACGGCAAAGTGAGTGAGCTGTTAAAATGAAATGAATTTTCGAATCGCTCATAACTTTATAGTACCTTTCCTTATGTTGTGACGACAGCCCACAAAATAAACTATCGCCTGATGTATAGGTAATTTAAAAACAGGAAAGAGGATATCCATTTGACGTTAGTCAGCGCTATTGCACGCACCATTACGAAGGAAACACGTGAATGTAATGGCTCATTTTGTACTTGTTAGGAAAAACCAAAGCTTTGTCTGTTTGTTTGGTTGGGGAAATTCCAACAGCGTTTATTCTATGCTTCATTTAATTTGTGATGTATATATCATATCAAAAACCAAAACCGGTTAAAGGGGTCGCCAAATTCTGAATAGTTCAGCCCTTCAAAGAAGTGATATCAACATACCAAAACATTGGCCAAGTTAATCGCACCGCTTAAGAGTTTGAAGATTAAATGAAAACTAGAACATTGCTACTTTTGGTAACAATGTTCAAGTTTTCATTTAACGTCCAAAGTATTATTCGGTGCAATTAGGTTGGCGAATGTTTCGGTGTGTTGATATCACTCCTTTGAAGGGTCGAACCATTCGGAACTTGGCAGCCCCTTTAACCAGTTTTGGTTGTTGATGTGATATCACACCTTTTTTCCAATTGTGTATTGACTCAACTCCAGTACCATGCAGATGTGTAATAAAGTTCCAATTCAACAAGAAATTGGTTTTCAACAATTTGCTACTATATTTTGCGTATACGCCGAACCATTATCAACTTAATCACCTCTTTACAGGTTTTTTGGTTTGGTTTTAATTTTTTTTGTAATTTGTTTTATTTCGTTAATTTGGTGTGTTGATATCACTCCTTTGAAGGGCCGAACCACTCTCAACTTGGTGTCCTCTTTGCCAGTTTTTCACTTTGTTATTACAGTTGGTTTATTTTTCGTGAATTGGACGTGAATACAATTTCTTTGCAATGTTGTTTAGATTTATCGTGATACACTAGTGTGTGTCTAGGCACACACGTCAGTATATACGTTCTCATTGTCCGAACTTTAGGCGTTCAATGGGACACGATGCCGACAATACTAACAATGGTTATAAAAATATTTTTGTACTTACAACGCTCCCACACCATTCCGTTATGCCCCAGGCTCCAAACCATAAAAGCTACGCAGTTCGTATTGTACTGCACCCATTCGTCCAATTTCATAACTGGAAGCATTCTCGTTATCTCGGAATCGATGAATAATGTCCCGATGGATCTAGCGGACTAGCTTGCTAGTAACACATTTACAGCAGCATACGGGTGGGTCATTTCTCACGATTTCTACACAATTTAAGCTTTTGTACTGCATTATTATTTTTCCTCAAGTACCTGAAATGTGCCCAACTATGCTTCAAGATATAAGACACTGATGCAATGGCGTCGCGCTACAATGGTTTACAACCTCGATAATTGAATTGATGTGATGTTTGTTGTGATGTTTGTTGCCTAGCTTGGCGCGACACACTAGCGTGTGTCTAGATATCTATAGAATTTCCTGCAGTTAATCGTACTGGGAAGTTTCAGTTCAGAAAACGACGGCATGTGGCCGATGTTTTGTCAAGGACTTCAAACGTTCAAATGAATGAGTTTAACTCAGGTTACAAACTTAAAGGAGGGTTGCCACAGAATGGAAATATATTTTTTAACATAAAAGCAAAACTGTAGCCGTACTAGAGCAAAAATAGTGCAGGCTCCTCTTGATGGTTTACCGCTGGACACTTAAGATTAAGGATGAGCCAGTGTAGTTTTTGCAAAAAATCACTTTTCCTCTGTACTGATTATAAGACTTTCAAGTTAAATAAAAATTTAACTGTGGATACAAAATAAATGACTGTTCTCAGAGTGGTTATGAAAACTCGTGGAGAAATATAAATTTTCTTTTAGCCACCTGAAGCAAACTGATGCTAGTATAGATGAACCAAATCAATTTTGAACATTACTGCATGCCTTTATTTTAAAGGAAAAACAAGGCTAGTAAAGAGAAAGCAATCCTCAATAGCTGTTCATAGAGAAAGAAAAAATTGTTCTGACTCTGTCTCTGGCAGGTTCCCCTCAGAAGCTATAACTACGTTGATAACAACATGACACGACCTGTGTCTCCAACGTTTCGGAAAGGTCTGAGAAGGTCTGAGCTTGATTGATATTTCGTTTTCTTTTGTTCATTTGAAGCCAGTTTATTGCAGCACGTGGGTTATAGGAGGAGCTACGTTAACAATGGAATACAATGTTTTTGAAGATATATTAACATCTTAGTCTAAACCTTCTACTTTCCAACACGTTGTACACAAAGTTTTAACTCTGAAAATTCCATTTCAGGGCCAACGTTATTTTTGCAAATATATATCAAATTTAACTCAGCCACGGAGAAAAGAACTAGTAAATTTGTATTGTATCTGACTACTTGTTTAGGAATTCTTGTATAGTACTAGTACTGCCTGCAATAAAGATATCTGCTTTTGAATGATGTCCTTGCATATAACAGCACTCAATGTTTAATGTTTGGCCAAAAGGCAATCATAAAAAATTAAGTTCGAAATTTTGGTCCAGTTCTTCAGGTGGAATTAATTCTATTTGAGAATAGTAAAAAAAAATTTTACGTTTCTTCTTTTTTTCCCCACAATTTCAGCACATGTAGAGTGCAAATCTTTATATTTAGGCTGACATAAAGTTTACTGTAAATAAATAATTGGTCGTAGTCGAGCCATCCTTCATTTCAAATGAAATTAAAGAGTAGGTTCATTTTTTTGCAATTTGCTAGGCCAATAAATAGACATCTGCTCTTCGAAGGAAGACACATGGTTTTTAAATTCTTTATCAGGCAAAAAAAGCATACTTTTTTAATTTTCATTAGTTTTTTTATTTACGCAATTCTGTTTGCTTATAGAGATACCAAACCCATAAATTTTTCATCAGAAAATATATTATTGAAAGGTTGAAATAGGCCATTCCAAAATCCACGTTGCACCTTAATTTCTCATTGCCAATTGAGAGATTTCAGTGGCCGAATAAAATGGGAAGAGAGTTTGGTAGATCAAAAAACAATTATTTACACATGAAACACTTTCGTTCGTCGAATTTCGTCTGCCAGTTTACATAAAATAAATTTATGGGAGCAATAAGCGTTCTTCCCAGGGCACCAAAGTAGCAAAATAACAGTCTGGTAACTATCGTAGAAGAAAACCAAGATTGAAAGGTTTTACACCTCCTAAACTGTTTTGTTCATTTCAGCCTTACAGCAGTTTTTCTCTCATCGTGCATACAGTGCTGTAAATTTCATTCAATGGAGCACCAAAGTAGTCAGAATAAAATAAGCATTGTAAATTGACTAATTTGTATCAGAACTTTTGCTTTACCATGCCTTAAAATCAACACTACTAAGTACTAATTAAATTGCACCGAAACATAAAATTAAATAAAAACAAAGTAGTGTATATATGGGGATATTGAGCCACTCGGCCAGGTTGACCTTTGACCTTTCTCCCAATTTAGAAGTGCTTTTTGCTACCTTTTTGTGTCCTAATGTTACTGCCACTCCACCAGGGGCAACCTGGCACAAGACAGGAGTCACTCGAGGCATGGGTCAATGGCAAACGCAATCAATGCCTTTTACTCCCATTTTCTGACCGCCTTCGTCTTTCTGGGAAAATGCTTTTTTGTTATATTTTTGTGTCCTATTGTAACCAGCATTATCAAGGCAGGGGTGTTGGAAGACAGTTCAAGAGAGCTGCAGAGCTTTTACCACCTTTATGTGTTCTGATAATACTTTTTTAGTTTATTTTCTATACACTTTCTACAATTTTTTTAACTTTTTATTTCTGCCTAATATTTTCTGCCTGCAGTAGCTTTTTTCTACAACCATGCCCGCTGTTCCACAATTTCTTTTGCATGTTTCTCATGGTTTGTGGTGGCTTTTTTCCCAAAACATGCTTCCCACTGTACCTCATTTTCCTTTGTGTTTTATTCATGCTTTGCATCAACTTTTTTCCCGAGTGGTCTTTTCTTTTTTCCGCAGTTTCTAGAGTACACTTATTCCTTTCATCTGCAGCCTTTTTTCCTCTTCTTAGCCGCTGTTTTTCTTCTTTGATTTGTCTTTTAATACCACTACCAAAAGTTTTTCCTCTTCTTCTGTCTCTAAGTAAGCATGTTCTTAACTTCATCATCCTTTATCGGTCGAAATTACCATCATCAAACTCGCACTTTATACCAGTTTTAACCCCATCATCAAGAATCTCTTATTGTCGTAAGGAAAAATAGCGTATTTTAAAATTTTGATGTGCCAAGCCGATGGTCCTTACTTTGAATTCTCGTCCATGTTGCCTTCGATTTTTTTTTGTTTAGAAAATAGAACATTCTTGTTGTCATCATGACTGAGACTTTTTTGAAAGAACATTTTATTCATCCTTTGGCCTTCTTAATGCCATCTTCCCTTTCCAGGGCGGAGTACATTTTGGCTTTCAACCCAATGAATTCCTTCACCAGAAGCTAGCCGTCTCGTTCTTCATCTCCTCCAGCCCATTCTCTTTTTTGAATAATGTACAGAGGATGCAAATGATTGTTGTTGCTCTTGTCAAATCCATCCAGCTCTGTTTCCATGTCCCGGCAAAATTCCTTGGTCTCTACTTCGTCGAAATGGATGTCGGTATTGGTGAAAAGAAGCCTGAAAGATTTCCATTCTTCTCATGCTTGAAGTCGTAATGTAACTCGTACATGACGAGCTTGGAAACTTCCAGGATGGAAAATCCGATGTAGGTTGGTAAGTCGCATGTGATGCTCTAAACTCTCAACATTGCTACATTAGAATGAAAGAATCTGCATGTGGCAGAGTGCTGCATTTCATGGGATTCTGATTGTTGCACAGTTTCACGGTAAACGATCCGATTTGTTTTCCTGAGTTTTTCATACACCAAATTGTTCTTGAGTTTAAAAGTCTTTCTTTAAGATCATTGTCGCAGTTTGATGCTTCTCCATGTATAAGTATGTGTACAACTTTATTGTTTTTGACGGAAATTTAGAATTTTGTGGATGCCTTTAAAAACTCAAACCATGTTTCAAATAAAAGTGTAAATTCCTGTAATGAACGACATAGTTTTATTTTTGTTAGCAGGTTTGTACTTAGCTTGGAAGTGGCGACGATTTTATTTTGAGAAATTTCTATCATGAAAGATGACACGAAGTTTGACAATATCTTCAACTGTTACAGTACTAAAGTAGAGTAGTTGTGGTCATCCTTAAGCTCGGAGGGGAAGTCCGAGTCTACTTCAAAGATGTAACCAAATTGTGAATCTTTTCGACCGAAGATAAGCTAAATTTGAGAATTTCCTTCTTCATCAACCAAATTAATAGATCGCACGGAAAGTACTCCGTCATTGCCGCCAAGTTACGAATGGTTGGGCCCTTCAAAGGAGTGATATCAACACACCAAAACATTCGCCAAGTTAATCGCACCACTTAATAATTCGAAGGTTAAATGAAAATTAGAATATTGTTACTTTCGGTAGCAATGTTCAAGTTTTCATTTAACGTCCAAAGTATTATTCAGTGCGATTAAGTTGGTGAATGTTTTGGTGTGTTGATACCACTCCTTTAAAGGGCCGAACCATTCGGAACTTGGCGGCCCCTTTTACCAGTTTTGGTGTTTTGATATCATATCACTCCTTTTTTTAAATTTTGTATTGACTCAACTCCACTACCGAGCAGATGAGTATTACAGTGCCACGTCAACAAGAAAATGGTTTTCAACAATTTACTACTACCTTTTGCCAATAGGCTGAACCATTCTCAAATTAGTCACCTCTTTTATTGGTTTTTGGTTTGGTTTTAATTTTGTTGTAATTTGTTGTAATTTGTTGTATTTAGTTAGTTTTGGTGTGTTGATATCACTCATTTGAAGGACCGAACCACTTTCAACTTCGTGGCCTCCTTACCAGTTTTTGGCTTTGTTTATTTTGCTTTGTTTTTACACTTGGTTTATTTGTCATGAATTGGACTTGAATACAATTTCTTTGCAACGTTGTTCAAATTTATCGTGATACACTAGTGTGAGCCTAGGCACGTACGTCAGTATACACGTTTTCATTGTTGGAACTTTTGCCGTCCAATGAGAGACGATGCCGACAATACTAACAATGGTTTTAACAATATTATCGTACTTACAAGCCCTCCAACGCCAGCCCTGTTATGTCCCCAGGCTCCAAACCATAAAAGGTACTCAGTTCGTATTGTAGTACACCCATTCCTCCAATTTCATACCTAGAAGCCTTCCCGTTATCTCAGAATTGATCTATGGGAATTAACATAGGGATGAGCGTACTAACTAGCTAGCTAACACATTTCCAACGTTATTGAGGGGCAGATTTTGCATTGAAAGCTTTCAAACACGAGCATATGTCAACAACTATTTGTTGTTAGTGGCCGAATCCCTCTTTCTTGTAAAAGTCATTCCAACCCGATACCCAAAGTGATAAAGTCGTGTTTGCCAGCGTGAGTAAACATTTCAGTTTTGCTTCGCTTTTCTCAGCGCAGCGGTCCAACTATATTCCAGTGTGGAAATGTAACTAGGGTCTATCCTATTCTTTAACAACCAGTTCTTCCTGAAAGTCTGAAAGATTAAGCCAGTATGTACACATCTACCAATTGGTATACCGGATGATGAGATCTGAAAACCTTTTCCTTTAGTAAACTCCAAACGGATATGAAGTGATGGTAACCTTCGTTCGTGATACATTTGGCTCATAGAAGGTATTTCTCCCTCTTCAAATATGTTAAAGTGATCCAACGTACTCATATGATAGTAACCTTTCTGCATTAATATATCCGAGATTAAGTCCCTGTACAATGGTTCAAACCAATCCAGCGAATCCAGCACGAATTTAGGGAAGACGAACGGTGGATCTTTCTTCTGATTTTTGGCCAACATTTCTAGTGATGAATATACAAAATTGTAACTGTGTTTCACACTTGCGCAGACTAAGTTGCACGTTTCAGTCTCAAAGTAGTTCGGGATAGTCATACTTAATGAAACGTGGTGTGCTTCTAGCAAGGACATAGATAACTCCCAGCAATTTTTGGGCTACTTTAATGATTAAGTGCATATTGCAGCCTTCCAAATTGTGGAATATAACTGGAATAGTAGAGTTAGACTGTGCTTTCAGCATACACTAGACATGCTTTACAACTCGGAATTCTCCTGTGAAGTGGCAGTGATCTCTGCCTTTAACTTGGTAGAATTTTATGGCTTTGCTGCAGTAGACGCAGGTATTAGCATTTGTAAATCGATTTGAATATTCCAGAGTCATATACAAGGCTTTTGGTTAAGTTATAATACCCGAAAACTTTACATTTCAACGTTCATGCACCTATAAATCTAGTCCCCCACATCTGCTCCAAGGTAGAATTTTTGACTCACGATGTTGTTTGCTGGTCTTATTACAATGTACTACATTCAGTAGGGGAATGCATGCTGATTTTAGTACATGAACTCGTGGACGGATTGGCACATGTAGTACGTACTGGTTGAAGTATGCATTCGAAAGTGGCACAAATAGACCAAGGTAATAGTGTAAGAATTTGAAAAAGTTGCTGCCAGGTGGGAAGAAGGCAAGTACCTGAGCTGTATTGAGTCTCAAGCATATACTTCTGTCCTCTGCTATCAAGTGTTCCTTGCCAAAAGTTGCGAAGCAGTTTTTGCAATACAGTTTCTGAAGCTTCCATCAGCTAGAAATCAGTAACATATTGATATCAATGATGCCATAATAATGTGTAGTTCCTTTCTCATCAGCAAGTATTACAATGTCGATAACTGCTCCTGTCGGTTCCTTGTACAAGGTAATGTAAATAGTCTGATTGTCTGTCTGTACAAAAGAACCAATATGGTTCATTGTCAAGGGAAATTTTAGCATAGAGTGCTCTAAAGTATTCAACTAATATTCGTATCATTTAATGTCCGTTTCGTAACAGTTTTGTAACAGCAAAACAGATTACAGAAAGCAGTAGTTATCAGAATTTTTTCACATTATTGATGACTACGCTCGTTTTCTGTAACCTTCTTGGGAAATGGAAGAACGCAATAGGACTCAACGGTTTAATTCTTTTAATTTTTACAATTACAGTAAAGACTTTTGAAATGATCTACCCGCTTCCTTTTCTGCAAAAGCCTTGACAGATTTTTGGATTTTGGAGTAAGCACAAACAAGAATTCTGACACTTCAGAATTGTTGTAGATGATATATTGCTGATGGTTTTTATCCAGGTCTTTTTACTTGGAGTTGTAACCTTTCCATTTTAAGTAAAGCATTTTCCCATCTTTTCCTTTCTTCCTACACAGGACTTAATCTACCAAAAATAAATTGGGACTACATTTTTAAGAATTCTGGTTCAGAAAATCCGCCGAGCTTCGGTTCACCCAACTTGTATTTTATAAGATATACAACTGGTTGGGATTTTTGCTCTTTACGGATCGTTAAAACTTTGTTAGTCAAATTTTGCAAATATCACTTTTCAAAAATTT
>JAHWFP010072920.1:3031-19846 GCA_023313725.1 Lithobius niger | reverse complement strand
TACGGTTATTGGTGACTTACGATCTCTCTAGATTATTTTTTTACCACTAGTTGGTTTTTGTCGACAGTTCTTTTGCTGTCTCATATATTTTGTCTTATTATTTTTTTACTATTACGTTTTATTTCTATACGGTTATTGGTGACTTAGGATCTCTCTAGATTATTTTTTTACCACAAGTTGGTTTTTGTCGACAGTTCTTTTACTGTCTCATATATTTTGTCTTATTATTTTTTTACTATTACGTTTTATTTCTATACGGTTATTGGTGACTTACGATCTCTCTAGATTATTTTTTTACCACAAGTTGGTTTTTGTCGACAGTTCTTTTGCTGTCTCATATATTTTGTCTTATTATTTTTTTACTATTACGTTTTATTTCTATACGGTTATTGGTGACTTACAAACCCTCTGGATAATTTTTTTTACCTCAATTTGGCTGGTTATTAGTGACCAACTATGGTCCTTCTTTGTCCGACTGCAACTATAATTACATCAGAAATTCTATCTTGTCATAGATCTCGACCTTGTAACATGTAGGCTTAAAGTGACACTATCACCGATTGAAAGTCTGCAGAATCTGGCAACACCTAGCGTATCTAGTACTACCTAGCACTTGCGTGCATTAAGCGAAGGAATGCACAATGTCGTTTCTTTTTACGAAACAAACAAGCCACGAGCCTTTTCTCTTGAGTGAAAATTTGGTACGTCCTCGTGCACCTGAGAGCAACCTATACACAGGTTAATATCAATGCTGCCAGCGTATTTACGAACGGTTTTCAATCGGTGATAGTGCCACTTTGACTTCAGTGCCAGTAGGTACGCAGTATCTTATTTGCTTACTGACACCTGTTTAGAGCGCTGCAGGACTTAACTCGCTTAACTCCTCCGAATTACCATTACTAAGATGGTGTGTATTGTATATTTCACACGAATCCTGGTTATCACTAGTCCACAAGATAAATTGATGGAGGCAGTAAATCAAATCAAGTATTCCGGGGAAATCTAATCAGCTCCCCCGACCTCTCCTCCGGTGACGTCGTTTTAGCGTCATGGTTACGCAACCGCAAACCCCCCCCCCTCCCCCACAGATATGACACATGTAACGTATCAAGCGATTCGTATTTGAAGTCTAGTCAGCAAAACGTAGGCGCGGTGACGCCAGACTTCACTAGAAAATGACTTGCTGTTATCATCGAGTGTATAAGTCGTGACTCCGCTCGCCTGTCTGGGATGCATGCAAGGTGCACTCTTGGCCATTCGCTACTAACCGTTACTAAAACAACTAGGCCTATACTGCGTAAAAGAAAATCTCGTCCAATGGGCATCGTCCTGTCTAAGTCTCATGCCCACTTGCCAATTTAGCCTGTAATACATTATAATCAGCACATGATTCAGCTGCTGGGCAGTTTTGCACATATATGAGCACAATTATGGATTCTTTTAAAAATTTGTTTTTACCAAGACTTCTAACAGGACGGCTATCAGTTTTCCTCAAACCCCAAGCATTCCTTTGCCTCTGCCAACACTTTCATAACAATAGGGAGTAGAGGATAACGCCCGCTTTCCGTGTGCTGGGATCTAACATTGTCGAGGTCGCAGCGCCCGAGCCATTGTTGGATTCCAGCATGAGGAAAGCGGGTGATATCCTTCTGCTCACCCGTTTTGAAGCTATCAGTCCGAACAACATTGTTGCGTTTAGCCAGAAGAAGATTTGTGCAGAATGTTGTTAAGACGCAATGCTACACGCAACGAAAAGAGCAAAGTTTAGTTTTGAAAGCGGTTGCAATGTTGTAATTAACATGAATTCTTGAACGATTTTTTTTTACGTTTGAGGTGGTATTGTTTTCAAGACTTGTTCAATTTATTATGTTCGGTTGCTCTATTCCTTTTTGTCATTTAATGGTAACCAACGTTTGTAAAGCAGCGGCTGCAATGTTGTGAGTAACGTGAATTGTCGAAGGTTGTTTTATTTGTTTCAGTAAATTTATTGTTTGTTTTCTTCTACTTTGTTTGTCATTTAACGCAAACGGGGGTTGGGATCCACGTGGAGTGCTGGGATCCAGGATGCCATCCCACCGCCGTGGATCCCAGCACTCCTCGTCCTCGTTCATTGTTGCGATCCCGTCTTGCTGTATTGTTATAAGAGGACTGAGAACATCAAAACGGGAGAAAAGTTGTTTATTTGCATGCACGTCTACAATAACACGTCTTATTGTGACGCTTCGAAATAATTGGGCCGGGAAATGTGCGATGGATGTGGCCCGTTTTATTTTTCTCCGGTGTCTGTACATCACTTGCCGGGAAAAGCTTGTAGGCATAACGCCCCTGCATAGCAAAATCTCACGACACTCTCTTCCCCCCCCCCCCCAACCGTCCAAGAAAGACACAAAATTGACAAAGTCGACTTATCTCACGGCCATGTCAGTTTGGCTCACCGTATAGACCTCGGCTTTTGGTCTCAAAGGTCGCGGGTTCGATTCCCCGCTGAGGCAGTCTGACGTCTAAGTCCAAAATGCCACCACGTAAATAGGTTTGCATCTGTATTTATTGAACGCTTGTGGGGCCTTTAGCTTCCGTCTTTATAATACATTCATCATTCACCCTGACACGCACAAAAACTCCACAAGTCGATACCAGCTTCCACACATGCATCCAAAACTAACCTTTCATAATTATCGCCATTATAACAAGTTCATTATAGTCTTGGTAGCGCATGAACTTGAAGATTTGAGAAAAATGCAGCCATCTACAAGGTAAGACGCTATGTGGAGGGGTTTGTTGAAGCCAGCCAGGAGGTGTCGAGTGCAGTTATAAGCTCCCTCAGTGTGGTACCCATAGTTAGAGCCCTGCACGATGAAGCATTATAATCGGTGGCCTTACAAAGCATGCTATAAATGGTGGAGAGAAGACGGAGTCTGAAAAATGATGGAAGATGGCCGGATCAACACCGTCGGACCGCTTCTTCCGTGCTACGCTACACGTGTGAGAACTGAGCCATGTTTTAATCTTCCACGATCGACTTTCGATGGCTGAATCCGATTCTATAGCTTATAGAGAAATTCATCATGGCCCCGGGGGAGGGGGGGGGGGGTTGTCATCAATACCAAAGGCATGAGTCGGAGAAAAGCATCTCAGTCCGAAAAAAGGAGGTGGGGTAAAACGACGAATAATGGCGTGTAAATAGCAACACAACAAAATATGAGGAAAAGAATTGGAACTCACAATTGTTTGGGAAAAAATGGGGTTCCAGTCAGAAACTTCAGCCTCCTGTGACTTCCCCTCCGCCCCCCCCCCCCTACCAACAATATTTTGTCGTCGATACGCTCTTGTGAAATGGATAGTTGGGGCATTTGACTTATGGCATCAACCGCAACGCCGACTTTTCGACACTCAAGGGGTTCTTGTTGGCGGACTTGAGACAATGGATTGCCCAATCACAAATGATTTCGGCTCGGCTGCACAGTTACGTGGGATGAAGGACCATCCCTAACTCCCTAACTCATCCCTGACTCTTCCGTGCACGCGCATTCCTGTCCCCATTGAAGCGCAAATCGCACTTGAAACCCATTTCGCCACACGAGATCTTCAGAACAGTAAACATCATTCTGGTGTCGCTAAAAATGTAAGATGATGAACCAACTGCATAAAATGCGTTGTGTTGTTTCGCAGCGTTTTCTGTCGCCTGTCCCATTAGTGCCGTAAATAAAACTGTGGTAATTCTCGAGCTGATACATGCCGACCAGCTTCGGCCGGCCTTCGGGAACAAGCGCTTTTATTATGAACTACCGACTTCCGACTTCGTTTGTGTTTTAATCTGATGAGCTAGACGCCATGTTTGTGACTGTGTGGTGACGCTTTTTCCGGGGCGATCACGTGACTTGAACGTGGCGTCTCATTGGCAGTTTCGTGCTTAAAGTTACTTCAGGTACGGGAAAGTTAGATCTGGGCGAAGTTTTAAATCGACTATAGTTTAAAAAGATTTACGGGTAAGCGAACTCAATCGTGTACGCGCGCCAAGAAGGGCGGGTACCTGAACAGGGGTAACGCTGCAGTCGAAGTGAGAAATTGATTCTGTGCGTGAATTTGGTGTTACACAAGGGATTTCATTGGAAATTTGGGACATCATTCCGAGCGTTGGCTATTAAGTTTCCAGGCGATAATGAGGCGTGGGGAGGGGGAGGGGGGAGGTGGTCTAGGAAAAGAATAAACTTTAACTTACTACGAATAAATTTGAATACAATTTTTCGGTGGCATTTATACTTAAAACCATCAAAAACTGTGGATAGCAAATGCAATTTAACTGCATACTTTCCAAACTAGTCCAAAAATCAACTGAATATGTTCTCAAAAATAAGAATGGAACATTGAAAATACCGAAAGAAATTAGAAAACTGACAGCATATAAAAGGCGGCTTTGGAAACGGCTGAAAAAAAAACAGAACTGATATAAATATGAGTTTGTATGATAATTGTAAAAAAAAAAAATTAAAGGCCTTGTGTAAAACAAATGAGACTGAACCTAAAATTATTCAGGAGGGAACTGTGAGCGCCCTTTTTCGCACGTCAAAAGACAAACGCAAATATCTAGAAAAGTTCCTCCCATTCATTTCAATAATAAATTCCTAACAAATGACCTTGACAAAGCAAATGCCTTTAACTACACTTTCTGTGAAAATTTTGTAGTTGATAACAATACCCCTGCTCCATTGGAGTCTGAACTAGACCATCGTTCATCATCTTCAAACAAACAAAAATTAAGTTTCCTGATTTTACAGCCCAGAGCATTGAAACTAAATTTACGAAACCTTAAAAGTAGTTCAGCAATTTGCCCTAACGGCGTTTCTGCAAATTTCTACAAGACCCTTGCTTCGGAGCTATGTGAATCATTGTACTTAATCCTGAAATCATCATTCACCTCAGGCGTGTTACCGAAGTGCTGGAAGATGGCTCGGGTTAGACCTATTTTCAAAAAGAGCAATGCAGCTGAACCTGCTAACTATCGGCCATACATGTGTTCCGCGTAGGATTCTAGAGCAAATCGTTCGTAACGCGATTCTGAATCATTTATACAAATATAACCTTGCGCAAATGACCACTATGGTTTTTTACCTGGTCGCTCGACCACATTACAGCAGTTAAATTGTATAAATGACTGGACAAAATCCATTGAAAGTGATATTCCAGTGGACATTATTTGTATTGATTTCGCGAAGACGTTCGTCTCGGTCATACGTTCAAAACTACTTAAAAACTAAATAACTTGAATATTGATGGAAGTGTTTATCGTTGGAATAAAGACTTTCTGAGTATTACATTTCAAGCAGTATATATTGGAGACTCATTCTGTGACATTACACCAGTCACCAGCGGTGTTCCACAGGGCTCAGTCTTAGGTCTACTATTATTTGTGCTATTTGACTCCGATTTACAGGTTGAAAGTGGTACAGTCAAACTGCCAAAATTTGCGGACGACGTAAATTAAATTAAATTAATACCGGAAGAAAGCAAGCTTATGTAACCGGTTCACAACAAAACGTGAAACAAAAACACTTTAATACTGAGTCAGATCGTATTGCATCTTCCAACTGCTGGTTGAAGGTGCTGTCACAACACTTTCTGGGAGTGCATTCCAAGAATTAATGGCTCTCACAGTGAAGCAAGACTGTCCAACAATGGTGCGAATTCGTGGTTTCGTCAACTTCATGCCGTGTCCTCTGGTTTGTATGACAGTCGACCGTTGAAAAAACTGGTCAACAGCCAAAATCACTTGGCCAGACAGAATTTGACGGGTTTTGCTAAGGTCACCCCTTAAACGCCTATCAACCAGGGTTGTCAGGTCAAGCCTTTTCAAACGTTCTTCGTAAGACAAACCCTTCAGCGAAGAACAGCGCCTGGTGACGGCTCTCTGAACTTGTTCCAACCTGTAAATATCGCCACTATAATGGTAGGCGTGTACACAATATTCAAGTTTTGGTAGGATAAACGTCATTACAATCTTCTTGTATTCGTAAGTATTCACAATTTGAACATTGACTTTAGAATAAAAAACGTTTCCCGCGCATCATTCACAACTTGTTGCACCTGATTATGGAACTTAAGTTGGTTGTCCACAAGGATGCCCAAATCTTTCACGACGGTTTGTTCATGCAACTGATGACCAGACAAGTAATAGTGAAAATCAACAGCCTTGCGTTTGCCAATACGTAGAATAACACATCTCTCTGGGTGAAACTTCCTTTTTTAGTCAGCAACCCATTTATCCAACCGATCAAGGTCATCTTGAAGCTGCTAGCAACTTTCAAGTGAATCAGATTTGTCATAGATTTTTAGATCGTATGCATATAACAAGGCAATTGAAGAAATAAACTTAGTGATGTCACTAATAAATAAGTTGAATAGCCATCCGCTGAGTGTGCCACCTTGTCGAATACCACAACTGTTTTCTGCCCAGTCACTTGACTCTGCCCCAATAACGACTCTGTGACGGTGACCCTTCAAGTAGTCACAAATCCAATTTAACAAAGCCACATTTATTCCTGAATTTTTAAGTTTAAGAAGTAGTACGTCATGTGGCACACTACCAAACGCATCTACGAAATCAGTGTAGACAATGTCAGTCGGAATACCTTTGCCAATATTCTTTTTCCAGTCAGTGATGCCAGATAACAAGTTTGTCGCACAAGATCTCTTCGTGTATTGCGAAGACTTGCTGTCAGTCGCAGGCTGATCTTCTAGAATTGTAGCAAGAATTATTTTCTCCATCACTTTTGCAACAACTGAAAGAAGGCAAATAGGACGGTAATTTTTAGGGGTTAATCGACACCCTTTTTTTGTAGACTGGGGTGATGTGAGCAGTTTTCCACTGTATGAGAAAGTCTACACCAGTGTCGATAGAAATTTGCCAATTCCCGAAGAGACCTCAAGAAATAGGACTGTCGTGGCGTCCATTTTGTCTACCCCCGCTAATCCATTGTTGATCGGGCCCGATGGTTTACTTACCATGGTCAAGGGCAGGACTAGTCATTTAGTCCAGGCCAAAACTAGCTGGAGGATGGCGACCTCATGGACGATTAAAGAGGATCTGTCGGGGATTAATGAGTGATTACAGCCTAATTTGATTCCTTCTCCTTAGTCAAACCTTTCGTTAGCGACAACCCCAGATTTTTGGATTTTCGCTCTCCCACAACAGTTATTTTCGTCATAAGGCCTGTGATGAACCGTGCAGGTGGTTATTCTTTGTTCCCCTTCAAAAAAATTCATCAAAGGCACATTCCTCCCAACGCCATTTGTCTCGAACCTCCACATCAAGTATGGCCCCAACGGTCTATTTACTTCCCGTTAGTCAATCCATTGTAAAAATCC
Organism: Lithobius niger; assembly: GCA_023313725.1. Taxonomy (NCBI): domain Eukaryota; kingdom Metazoa; phylum Arthropoda; class Chilopoda; order Lithobiomorpha; family Lithobiidae; genus Lithobius; species Lithobius niger. Next base: position 12,484 of record JAHWFP010072920.1, on the reverse strand, counting down.
GTTTTAAAATGCGGTGCCTAGGAGATTTTCTGTTGAATATTTCATCTGTGTGTGTAACACTCATTTTTAATCGTTTGCTAATAATTACCATGAGATCAAAAATCTAAATGACTAATGCTGTAAGAATTAAACATTTATGCCAATAGATCGCCGAAGAAAAATTATGAAGTATGATTTTAAAATACGAAAATTATTCCGGTTTGTGACGACACAATTTCTGCATTCATGCTGTTTCGTCTACTACACCCAAGGCCACCCATGGCCACTAAACTAACTGGCCCGCTCTACAGCGATATTAGGGGGATAGACAAAATGGCCACCACGTCTGGTTCATTTCGTCAAGGTCTGTTCTTCGAGGTAGCAACTTTGTACGGTGCGACGCGACGTCTATTGGCGGCTAGTGGCGGTTTTCGAAATAATAATTTAAATTTTTACGTCGATTTTGGTGGCAAATTTTTTATTATTTATAAGAGTATTATTAAATGGTGTTTAAAAATATCACTCAGCCACAGTTAAGCTATTTTTTGCAAAAAAAAAAAAGCAACACGTTCGTTGGCAGTTTGTACGGTGGGTGTCGCCCTCGGTTGACAAAATGCGGCAACTCAATCGCATCAGCGGCACTTTCGGCGGCCATATTGCCAACCCAGTCTCGTAATGCTATTTTTCATTCAAGATCCGTCCAGTTACTGTAGATAGCCCCGGGCCATCATAGATAGTAGCTGCGTTCCTCGCTGCGAGGAGCGCAGCTACAATCTTAGTTGGCCGTGTGTTACTACGCAGAGCCTCGCTAAACGGTGCGATGGTTGGTAACATGCGTGGATGGCGTTCTGCGCGTGGCTGTTATAAGGCAGGCGGAGTGTACCTTTAAGTTTCTACTATTCCTCAAAAGGCGAAGTATTTATTGGATTTTGGAGTGTATGGAATGGCGGCTGCTTCACATGCTCACCATCAACTGTACCTTTAAAACGTGCGCAACTGGTAGCGTTACGCAATGATGCATGACGAAAATACGCTGCGATGAAAAGTCATTATACGATATCACCGTTGTCGTGCCAGCTTTGCCGTGAAGAAACCGCTGCTGAATCAAGGTAAAGTGCCAGCTGAACAGGTGCGCAAATTTACAGTGACGTCATAATTACAGCATACCACAGTGTTTGCGCACGTCACAGTTTACAAAATGACTGCCAACGCTATACTTCAGCCTTGTAGTCGAAACCTGAGATCTAAAGTAACGATGTGCCAAGGTTAAAGAAAAGTGGGGGTAGCATATTGTTTGTGGTTTTTTTCGGGGGGTAGTGGACAGTCATCTGCATCGTGTCAGCGTGCTTACTGTTTGTCTTAATTAACAAAAGAGCCGTCAATTTTAGAATAGTTCGGCTCTTTAAAGGAGTGATAGCATCAGACCAAAACATCTCCAAGTTAATCCCACAGACTAATCATACTTCAGTCGTTACAGGAAAGTCTTAAACGTTGCAACCGAAGGCAACAATAATTATTACGATTTTGTTTATTTAACCTTTGAACTAATATGCGGTTAATATTTTGGCCTGTTGATATCACTACTTTGAATGGCTGAACCAGTTTTTGGCTCTTTAATTTGTATCTTGTTTTTACATCTTGATGATCGCATTATTTCATCAGAAAGGTTTTGATATTTCTGCATTTTTCGCAAATTGGAAGTTACAATATTATTCGTACCTTGGTTCTTGAACATTTGGCAAGTTAGTGCTAATAAAAATAGCACTTACCTCGTCATAATTATTACACCTAAAGTCCCATGCCGTTACAGGTGTACATACGTTGTCTACGATTATTGGCCTTGTTTTAAATGAACAGAAAAATAATCAATATCGTGTTTTTTAAAAACGTCTAGATTCATACTCTGGAACGTAGCAGACGACATTACTTACGCACGGAGGAAAATACGCAATATTCAGATAGGCAAGATCGATTTAACAATTCTTGGCGAATTTTCGATAGTCAATTAGCTGTGGATGGAAAAACCTAGCCGACTACCATCTTCAGGTACGTAATAAAAACTCCAAACACTACCACCTATTTACAGTCGAAATTAGCGTTAACTTGGCCTCTTCACGCCAAGTTAACGCCAATTTCGACTCTAATGGACTGTAAATAGGTGGTAGTGTTGGGAGTTTTTATTACGTGCCTGAAGATGATAGTCGGATAGGTTTTTTTTCCATCTACAATTGACTAATTGACAATCCATCTAATTGACTATCGAAAATTCGCCAAGAATTGTTAAATCGTTCTTGCCTATCTGGAATATTGCGTATTTTCCTCCGTGCGTAAATCATGTTTTTTGTACTGCTTTTTTTTTTTTCACCTACCTAAAACAAAACCTTGGTTTTAGAATATTTGGCAAGTGCTAATAAATTATCAAAACGACAAAAAGAATACAAAAAAAAAACAGGGAATAAAAACATGAGATTGATTTTTTTTTCTGTTTATTCCAAACAAGGCCAAATCGTAGATAATATATGTAAACCTGTAACGAGACGAGACTTTACGAGGGGTAATATGACGAGGTGTCACCGATAAACATAGTCAAAATACCGAGATTATTATTATTTAACTCTAATCGCCCTTTGCGAGAATCCCGAACTCTCAGGATTTCTACATACATGCTCAGGTAGAAGCGTTGAATTAGAATGGAAATGTGTAGGTTAGAGATTTCGCATAAGTTTTTAAAATACCATTCCCAGGAAAAAAAACAGGACCTCAATAATTGTGAAACTTTGTTACCTTTCGTTTTGCCCGTGTCAAAATTCTTTATTTGAAACTGGCAGTATCGGATCCAGGAATAAATTTTAGGAGGGGCGATGGCGATTTCAAATTTGCTACAGGTTGAAAACACAATTTCCCTATTGTGGTCCCAGTTCCAGATTCTAGGAATTGTTGGAGAAGGCCGGAGGGTGGGAGGACGTTTTTTTTTTTTTAATTTTCTTTTCTGTGTGACCATAAAAGGTAACTTGTACCACAGTACCCACCAAATCTTGCTTATACTAAAGAATTTAGGCATAACAAATCGTTATTCACCGATTTATGGAAGTTTTATTCGATTCTTCATGTCGTGAATTTTTAAAATTTGCTATTTTAAAATTTGAAACATGTATTTTTGAAACTATAAGGTAACAAATAAACAGAATTTGTACGCTCTAACATGCTGCCATATTGATCAATGTGATTCTGTCTTTATGGAAGAGAATTGTTGCAATTTACGCAAGTCAGTGCCGATGATTTTTAAAAACAGGGTGATCAGCTGCTCGGTGTGTCTGATTCCGTTTATTATTGAAGGTTTTAGGAGGGGCGATCACTCCGGCCAGCCCCCCCCCCCCCTCCCCTCTGGATCCGCGCCAGGAAACTGAAGATTTAATATATAACAGATCATCCGAAAAACGAGTGCCACATTTTTATAATGGAATTACAAACTACGAAACTGTACGGCAAGGCAAACTGAGATTCCTCGCGTTCCACGTTTCACTAAGCGAGGAATGAGTTTCAATCTCGGCCGGCCTTGCAGCTCGGTTTTGTAAACCCTTGTTGTGAAATAAACCAATGTCACAGGCTCTAAACGAACGGACCAAGTTAAACCATGAAGTTGGTTTTAAATTTATTAACTGTACATTTCCTCCCGGAATTAATGTCTCAAAACATTCATGTTACAATGACGTTTAACAACGCCTATAGCAGCTTGAAGATGTGCTGAACGATGCGACAAAGTTGAAAGTCACCAAAACTTGAAATCAGTATTGTTGCTGATACAATGATGAATAAAAATAAACCGTTCCGAAACACATTGATGTTGAATGGAAGTGTTTTGAATATGGGCAATGCTTTCGAAATGGTGAACAGGCGTCTTTAAGCTAGACGTTTAAGGTGCTAAGTAAAATTCAGATTCCCAATCTGGCTCTTGAATTTTCTAATCGTTGGTGCAGTGCAGTGATGGGCGCAAGTCAATTCTGGACTTGGAATTAAATGACTCAATTACACTTTTGTGGATTGGTGGAATTGATTCTGCGTTGGATAATTTAAGGATGTGAAATCACGGAATTGACTTTATTAATCTTCAATTCCACTTGACTTGATTTGAACTAGAATTTGGACCGTATTTGCTGAAGTTATAAACCAACTACGAATTGACTTGATGACCATCAATTCAGTCCATGTTGCGCTCAGGTTGACTTGACTTGCCAAGTTATCCATTGGATTGGCTACTAACTAGTTTTAATTTGATTTTTATTAGACTTAAAATTCCTAGTTTGGACCCGATTTGACTCAACCTGAAATTCAGCCCAATTCCACAAAATCCAAATGACTTTACCCAATTTCAGCCCCGAAAATCCCCAAAATCGTCTAAATTTTCGGCATTACCTTAAATTTTGTCAAAATTTGTCTGAAATTATACTGGACATATTATAGGCTGAATTGGGTGGAATTGAATGGAATTGGTCACAATATTTCTTGAACCAACCAGGAATTGACTGGAACTAAGACTGGATCAACAGCAAGTCAGTAAGGTGGAATTGATTTGTCAGAAACGAAAAGAAATTGATTGGATATGATTTAAAATTGTAAATTACAGGGTGTGGCACTGATTTGAATTGAACTGAAACGTGGCAGTGACTTGTGTTATGGATTGGAATTGGGATTGATATGGAATTGCTCATTAACGGTATTTACGTAGATATGAATTTGACTTGACTTGTTCACTTCATGATTAGATAAATGACTCAAACCCATTGAAATGGAATTGTTCCTGTCCCTGGTGCAGAGACAGCAATGGTAAGGAGATCTTTCCTGTTTTTAACCACTAGGTTTATGAAGAAGTACTTCCGTCAGTCACTTTTGACAGTATAATAATATGCAAGTTCACCACAGAAACTGCGGTAGGACAACGGAAGGGCTGTGAACCTCTGACACCGAGCCTAATTTAAATGAAAGTGGAAATTATGGCAACTAGACAAAGAGGAGAGAACAAATACCAGGTAGTCATGTGAGGGGACGCTTTAAAAATGGCTCAAGATCCTCCTCTCTAAGCCGATGACAAAAACCCTGCACTGTGGGTTGGTTTACAGTAGACGTGCTAAGTGAATTCCCTACATTCACCACGTGTACCGAAAAAGAAGTGTCGGCGGCAGTCCAAGCGTGATCTCTGTGGCACCAACTTCCAGTCATGACCGCGTGTACGAGCGTCAGGTGACATGTCAAAAAGAGGGGGGCAAACAGCAGTAATGCCATGTTGAATCCTAAAAGTTAATGTTAGATCGTATCTAATTCTACGTAATTCAAGGAGTTCGAGGCCCGTAGCGTTAAGGCGCGCAGAATAATTCAAGTCTCGTAGGCCTGCAATGCCTTTATTGAATTTACGTTGCACAGTTTTAAGGTCAATGCCCTTAACTAGCTAGGGGGACCAAACTGGGGTGGCGTATTCCAAAACTGGTCTGACAAACACCTTAAAGACCCATACTTTAGTCTGCAATTTTGAACGGACGTTCTCTGATCCTGACAACCCCCCTTCCCCGATGGTAAAGAACCGTCGGTGGTCAATCTTAAATAATCCAGGTAGTCGGGGGGGGGGGGATTAAAACCTAAATCTTCGCAATTCAAGAGATTAGATTACGAAGCTTAAGCCACTCATCATAAGATTTATTGTGTGCGCCTTAGGATTCGTGTCACAGGATTTAGAATTTATTTATTTTTGACAGTAAAAACAATGCATACTGCAATACACATTTACGAGTACGCGGTGCCGGAAAGAAGCCAACGCCATTTTTCTCGATCCACCACATCAAGTACGGCCCCAAAGGTCTATTTGCTTACCGTTAGTCAATCCCTTGGTAAAAATCCGTTTTAAAATGTGGCGTCTATAGGAGACTTTCTGTTGAATATTGGGAACTATATTTACTGCATCCTGCGATTATATGATCCTTTGGCGCTTGCTATAACCATGACGTTTATCTCTGTGTGTCCGTGTACAAACTTTTAATCGTTTTCTAATAATTACCATGAGATCAAAAATCTAAAAGACTAATGCGATAACATTTAATTATTTATGCCTATAGTTCGCCGAAGAAAAATTATAAGACACTACGCTAAAAAATTATAAAGTGTGATGTTAAAATAGGAAAATCATTCCGGTTTGTGACGACACAATCTTTAACTTGATGCTGTTGCGTATACTATTCCCAAAGCCAACTGAGATAGTAGCTACGTTCCTCGCTCCGAGGAAAGCAGCAACTATCTCAGGTATTCCTACGCCAAGTATTCCTACGCCTTGTATTCCTACGCCAAGTCTCGTGAAGCGGTGCGATGGTAACGTGCGTGTAAGGAGATGTGCGCGTGGCTGTTATAAGGCAGGCCGGACGTGCTTTTAAGGAAAGGTTTAAAGACCCACCCAGCCTGCCTTATAACATTCTGCCGGCCTTATAACAGTTCGCGCTGGTCGCCTTCCACGCAAATACGAAAATCAAGGTCATCTGAGATGGTAGCTGCGTTAAAGAACGTAGCCACTGTCTCACTTGGCATTGTGCCTAATAGAAGAACCAGCATGAACGCGTTAATCGTGTCGTCACAAACCGGATTGATTCTCGTATTTTAACAACACAATTTATAATTTTCTAGGCTAGTGTCTTATAATTTTGCTTCGGCGATCTATTGGAATAATTAATTTTAATTTTTACGGCATTACGCTTTTAGATTATTGATCAAACGGTAATGATTAGCAAATCAGTACATGCACGCACAGAGATGAACCGCATGGTTATTGTAAGCGCGCAAGGCATCATATAGTTACGGGTCGTTCGTAAATTAAGTTCCATTATATTCAACAGAAAATCTCCTAGACGCCACATTTTAAAAAGGATTTTTAGCTAGGGAAAGACTAACGGTAAGGAAATAGACCTTTGGGGCCGTACTTGATGTGGAGGACCGAGAAAAATGGCGCTGGGAGGTATATCCCTTTAACTGAACCGAAGTCAAAACAGCGGGGGAAGAGAGAAATTGAGGCTTAATGGCTCGTCGACAGCTAAGTCATTAGCGCCAACTTCAGTCACAGTGCAGTAGTCTATGTTGTCAGTACGGTTTCAGACACCACGATGTTACTGCAATCCACGATAAACCTTAATGCTGTATTCACCCATTTGATGCGTAGAAAAAATGAAAACCACTCAACTGACAAAAAAAAATAAATAAATAAATCACTGGTCATAGGAAAGTGGGGCAATACGGCCATTTCAATATTTTAGTACGTGAGTTTTTAGCACACTATACTGTAGATCAAATCAGAGTCCAGCTTTACAAAATGTAAAAAAGAAAAAAAATGATTTATACGGTTTTTTTGGTTTTGTTTAGACTATCGAGTAATGTACTACTACAACACTGAAAGCCGTTATCAATGAGAATCAGATGACGACATAAATCTAAATTCATGATTTATGATTTATGTTAACGAGAAATAGATAAACACGAACCTCACACACGGTTGCCTAATTTTTCACTTAATTTTCACTTAATTTTCACTTAATTTTCAGTCACGTCGTCTCATCCGCTCATTACTCTATTGATGATACGTAACGATTATTCTTTTTTTTTTAGCATATTCACGTTCCCCACCGGGGAGGGCGCGCCTCCCTTGGAGGGAGGGGAGGGGGGGAGGTAGAAAGGCGGGACGTGGAGCATCTGCAGGGGAGGCGCGAGACGCTGCCATATCAGTGGTCAACTTTTTTTTAACGATGCATCGTAAAGTTCTCGTCAATGACAGACCTATACCTCCTATCAACCAATTTTTTTTCAATTACATTATTGTAAAGATTTTCAAGACTTACGAAGGGAAACGTTTCAAATTTACGCCTAATTCTAAAAAATACGGTAGCTGCTCTTACTGCATGAGGCCTTCGTTAAAAAAAATTTTTTTTAATTTAACGTTGATTCTTATGAAAATTGCGTACCAAAGTTGCAGGAATATGTTTCAAATTCAAGCATATTTCTTAAAAATGTTTCTTAAAGTAACTGGACCATGCCGGAGAAGCTTTACGGCGCTACCCCAAGCCCCCCCCCCCCCCCCCCCTGGGGGCCCCCCCCCCCCCCCCCGAACCTCGAGGTCCATGCCCAACATTCCCGGGGAGGCTCGACCCCTCCGAATCCGACCCTGTAACAACAATGGGGGAATTTAGGGGGGCGGGGGGAGGGGCAGCCATTACGTGCTAGTTCCTATGGGGAGGAATACTGCAGGAAAGGTTGGGAACCGCTGACCTACCGTAGTCTAAATTAAAACTCTCAAAGAAATAGACATTTTAATACATCTGCAAGGTTTCGCGTGGGCTAAACATTTCAGCAAGTTTGTAGCATCTGAAATCTTAACAGGAAAGCTTGTTCATCCTCCAATCCTGTTTTGACTGCGTACTGCAGATAATTAGTTTATTTTTTGAAACGATAGTTGTCGTTTTCTTAAAAAAAAACCTTGTCACAGAAAATTATTCTGTTTATCGGCAGTGAAAATAAGAACCCAGAACGTAGTAGCAGATGATGACGTACGTACCAGCGGTGTAACTGAGACAGTGTAAACAGGTCAGCGATACAGTGTTATCGTGTTTTGACGATTAACACCTTGAGTGGGATTGACTCAAGAAATTTCTCCATGCCGTTGGCTGACGTATATTACAATGCAATCACTTTTTTTTTTTAATTTTTTTTAAATCACTTGAATACAAAACCAGACATAACAACTGAAACCTGCTGCAGAAAATAAGGGAAAGGTAGGATAGTGACATCGGGTAGGAACCAATTACAGTAATGCTCACCGATACCGATGTTTGTAACGTTTGGTAAAGCTATACGACAAACAGTTTTAGGACATAATCGACGAATCGTCGAAATCGTGGGAATCAGACGATTTTTCGGTGTTTTACAGGGGAACTCCAGCAGTATTTTGTGGTTATTATTTAATTTCAGAATTTCAATACATATATTTATGCGGCCCAGACGTTGGAGCAGGGTGATGAAAGTGTGATTAAACATCACACGGATAAAATGCGGCAACTATGGAAGGGAATAGTAATTATTTATCATAGCTAAAAGCCATCAATTTTCCCTGCGTTGGACCGTAGACGACGGTCGACAGACAGGGAAAGTCATCCAAAACGAAGCAATTAATGCGATAAGACGAGCACGTTCATTCTTTTCACGGCAGCAATAAAAAAAAGGAGCATGTTCATTCTTGGCCCCAACAGAGGACGAAAGGACGAGGATGTTCATTCTTGGCCCCAACAGAGGGCGAGCATGTTCATTCTTTTCACGCCAGTAAGGAAAAAAGAGAAGCATGTTCATTCTTGGCCCCAACAGAAGGCGAGCATGTTCATTCTTTTCACGCCAGTAAGGAAAAAAGAGAAGCATGTTCATTCTTGGCCCCAACAGAGGGCGAGCATGTTCATTCTT
>JAHWFP010072919.1:26611-47955 GCA_023313725.1 Lithobius niger | reverse complement strand
GTAGGAGTTGGAAAATGTTTGGTCTTCAGCTTTTTGTGGACCACCCTATATAGACCTAATTGTATGTGGTGTCGAGAAAGTTCTGACCCTTATTTGCTGTAGTTTAAATACTAAGATTTATGTATTTTATACTAAATTTTTCACTAAAGCACAGTTTGGCCCATAAAAGAATACAAAAAATGACTTTTGTACAGTTCAAACCTTTCCAAACTAAAAAAAAATGTGGAAAAAGGGACCACTTTTCAACATCCAATACCCACCTTCCAGTTTGAAAAATCTTCCTAATTATTGAAATTTTCACGCTAAAAACTTAACAAATGTAGAGAAATGGGGACATGCTTTTTGTTTGCTTCATTAACCCTCCACCTTGTGACTTGCTTGCTACATTATGCACTTTTAATTTTTAACATTTTGAAATTCATGCTAAACAACTTCTTGGTTTGTGATTTCAGTTGAAAGCTTGGATTTTATCAGTAGCGACACCAAAGTAACCTGGCGACGGGGCCGGGCATAATTATGACATGATTGAGCAGCCGATTTGGCAATTGAGTATACCATGAGAAATAGAACTAAGACAACTCGCCCAACCCCTTCAAACACTACTCACAGCTGCCAGCTTTCTTTTCACTAGCCAGGTTCTCAAGTTTAGTGTGCGATCATTCAGTTTATTAACTCAAACCACTTTGGATTTGTTTTTGTTCTTACTTATTTTTCCTTGGCATGTAAATGTACGGCCTATATTAATGACAATACTGAGAAACCCTCCCCTTAATCTTTATTTTGAAAGCAATTTGTTTGGAAACTAAGACAAAATGATAAATTTGTCCACTTTTAAAAACAAAGTCCTAGCATATTTTGCTATATGGACAGAAACAAATGCTTAAAATAATCTTAGTGGGCACGGAGCAATAGCGTTGCTACCGAGTTTTATAACTCCGAAAACTTTTATAACTCTTCCTGATTAAAATGTCAAAATTTTCAAAAACTATGAGTTTCAGTGGTGGGATCATCACATAACAAGATGCACCTGTGTCCACATGTTTACCTCTTTAAATTGCCTTGTGAGGAACAACAGAATTTTTTGCAGGTGTGATTCACTTACATAGCAATTACTGGCTCGTACTGTTATTGGATATACCACACACCAAACACTATTCTCGAGTGTATCTCTGTAGAAAAAGTATACATACAAATCCCACAAAAAACCAAAGATTTGGCCTTGCATTCAAGGGCGCTCACAGAACGGCAAAAAGGGGTGGGCTCGAAAACTCAGAAAGGGAAAAATGATCAATCCAAAGAGCAGAAAGGTAAATTAACCACTCGAAATCACGTGACACATGCACTGGGGAGAAGTCTCCACTCAATCCCTTGCCATGTTGGAAAGGAAAGCTTACATTTTTAACATTTTACGATCGTAGCATTTTTCCCAACATATTTTTTATGCGTAAAAAGGGCATCTAGCCTCTTTTTTTGGGGGAGAGGGGGTAGCTTGAGCCCCAATAGCCCCAATGTAGGGGCGTCCTTGCTTGCATTCAAGCTGTCATTAAAACCATTGTGAAATACAATCTCGTTGTCCAGAGAGTATTATTAATAATAATTTTCCAATACAGTAGGCTCTCTCTATAACAAACAACCTGGTGTGCCAAAAAATGGTTCTTTACAAAGAACGTTCCTTTACAATGAACTGTGACTGAAGGGATTACAAAATTCCTTATACAGAGTGTAAAAACCTTACAAATAAAATCAAACTACAGCTGCTTTCTGATTGTGCTGTGAAGATAGTGAGCGTAAACTGTAGTTTTACACTGTTCGGTGTAAAAAGTTTAATTTTGGTATATGGTTAACGTTTGCACTTTTTGTTGTCCGATAAATTCACAGGTTTCTTGGTCGACACAATGTTTTGTAATTTAGTGCCTTTTAAGGATGGATTTTAGTAAACGTAAAGACCTTCATAGCACCAAAATGGGTTTTTTTATATGGACATGTTTTTAATACATTCTTTCTATAGAGGTATTTTCAGCATATGAAAAGAAGCTGGCCGACCAATTTGTGAAAAAGTGGTCAGCGTGGCTGAGTTGTGAGAGAGCACAGACTGGTTGCTGGAGGTTTGCGGATCTGGTCGAACCCCTGGAAAGGGGATCTTGGCAAAGTCCCCGCCAGGACTGCCGGCCAGGGTAGCGCGAGAGGCTACCATGCTCCTTCAGCGGCTATGGGAACTATTCTGGCCAATTCTGGACAATCTTTCGGCCCCTACGATGATCGGAGGTTTCCCGGATCGAATCCACGGGTCGGCACCTCCCTTTATCAGATATTTCTTCTCCTCTAAAAGTCTGGTAATGTTTAAAATTGAGCCGGTTCAGCCATACAAGCATTAAGTTGCTTCGGCTGACTTAAGGCGCAAAGAAATTAATATTAAATAAAATAAAAAAAAACTTGGAAAAGTTCTTACTCGGAGGCTCGTTACATCGAGAGTCGACTGTATCAGTAAAAGTCAAACCTACACTAAAATTTAACACACTAAAGTAAAACACTGTTTTAGGGAAACGTTTAAATTAGGTGTTTCCAAGTTGCTTTTCCGAGAAATTGTTTTCAGCCATCGTGAACCACAAGTGCTTGCAGGATGCAATAGTGGCTGCATGAATGGGGACTGATTTTACATGCTTCGTCAGTGATGAACTCTTCAAAATTACCGAGTTAAATACTGTCCGTTCTATTATGCTGATCACCAACTGGAAAAAAAAAAGTAATAAAAAAATTTGTTTAAACATATGGAAAAGTATTGAAAAAAGAAACCCGTCACTTGATCATTTTATTTTGGCGATGAAAAAAATACTTACAGTGGAATGCGCCCTGTCAACTCAGTCCAAGTTAAACAAACTTCATTCTTCTCCAGCCAGGAAAAGTAGCAAGATTCTGTAACTTGAAACTCTGACTGAGTTTGGCACAGCGTATTCCACTGTCAGTACGTGGAAAGCACATAAATAAGGGACACACCATACTTAATGCGACACAAATTATTACTATTGCCCTCGAATGTTACATTACCGATATATCATTATTCTACAAAAAAAAACCTGCTTCCAGGGCTCCCAGCCAACTTCAATGGATAAAAAATAGGAAATATAAAAATTTCTTGTTAAAAAATAGGAGCTTTATAGGAAAATCAAACAAAATTTATAGGAAGTATATAGTAATTATTAACCTGGATGCAGTGGGAGAGTGTCCTATTGTACTGTAGAACAACTGTATTTTTTGTTGTCCTACAAAACAATAAGAAAAATAAACAATTTTCTTCCCTTTTACGTCACTGATCACCTCAGCTTCTACAGGCAGCTAGGCGGTGTGATCTTCCACCACTCACCGTGACTACAGTACCACTATTTGCTAAAATAATTATATATGTTTTAACAATAAAATGTTTCCATCTTTAGCTTTCGTCAAAATTTGAGATTTAAATACTTTACACACAAACCACACAAGTTCTTTTTCGTAATTTGAAAGATTTGTACACTTTCTAGTACTTAATGTTTGGTGGTATCAGAAATTCTTCAGCAGATGCTGGCACCAAGCTTAGTACGCCAGAATTCGGCTCTCCCCGGCACTTATGCAGAACACATTATCTCGTTTACGGTGCTATGGTTGCAACAACCAATTTTTAAAAAATAATAATACAATTTTTTATTGGAAAATTTGTTTTGCTGATATAGTTTGGAAAATATTTATTGATTTTTTTCCCATAAAACAGTATGTCAACAAAACACATATTTCTATACAATTTTGTATGCGGCCATTTAAAAAAAAAATTGTCTCTCAGGCATCGCCGCACTGCCTAAAAGCCGCCTCATGGGCCATTTTTTTTTCATTTTACTTGCTATTTACTGCAGCGCTTGCAACAAAGTACGATTACGAGACACCAGACCAAAAAAAAAAAAAAACACCACCGCGAGCACCACACCAACAATAGGGATTAAGAGTATAACATTATTACTCTTATTATTACTACTGTCTATTATTACTCTTAACAACAGTAATATTGTTGTTGGTGTGGCTAAAAATTAGAACGGCCGCCCGCCTACATGGAAAAATTTTTTTTCGCCCGACAAACAACTTTCATTTTTTTTAATAGCCTTTAAAAATAGCCCTTTTAATAGCCTTTTTAATAGCTTTTTTAAAAGCCCATTTTTCCATGCGTTTTAAATCGTATGTGCAAAAAGTCTTTTTGGTATATAAATAAACCAACACCAGTTGTAGCTTCAAAGAAATGAGAAATTGTCTCCGCATTGTTTTAAAATTCCAATTTCGCCATTGTTGATCTTTAACTGACGTTGTGCTGCTTTGGGCCCTACAACACAAGGACTAAATTAACTATTCCTATAATTTTAGCATCTGCATGTATTTTAACAATATGCTGCATTTGATCTCTCGCCAGTTTACCATCCAACACTACTTTTCGGTTTTCCCAAAATGAACTCTTGTAACGTGATCAATATTCAGGTAGAGAATAAAGCAATATTTTACCTCTATTAAAAAAGGGCCAATTAATATTTTCAGGGCTATGTTACTATTTTCAAGACTGCAAAAAATTGGCCAGATTACAATTTCAAACAATTTCTTGTTCTATCCCAGCTTTTGCGCTTTTCACCATTCTAGTTTAATCAATCTTGGTCATTTTATTTAACCGACTGTTTTCCGCAAAATATTTTCAATTTTTTGTTAATTTTTCGCAACCATGAATCATATAATCATGTGAAGAAAAAAATTATGCATTTTGTATTAAATCAGGCACTGGTAGCGGTTAGAAAACGACTACATGGTTTAAAATTCCATGTCCATATTTTATCAAAGTAAGAGATGCGAGCACCATGGTTAATCAGATGGCGGAAACAAGTCTATGAAAGTCTACGAAACAGCAAGCCCAATGAGTAAACGAAGAGTGTAAACTAAAATTAATAGCAAATTAAAAAATTTAGTAGGTGCATACAGTGATTTTGCACTTTCTGAATTGGGACTGGAAATTTGTTAAACCATGATAGTCCCATAAACAACCAAAATGGATTCAGACCAAGGATATTAAAGGTGTTGCTTGCATCAACAATGCAGTAACCATTATTTTCAATAAGTAAAGCTGGCAAATCAGCAAAAAATTTTGATAAACAAACTAATTAATAATATCTATTTTAATAAACAACTTTCCTAACCAATCCTAACATTTTTAGGGATCCTAAGTTGGATCCCTGGAATGTAACTTGGAGACCTAATTTACAGAATACAGATATGGGTTCTCCTTTTAGCAGAAGGAATTTTTGTTTTTCTCGGCTTCTGTATTTTATTATAGTACTTTTCTCTTAATCTAAGTTTTAAATTGAAGATATTAATAGTAATATTAATATTACGGGTCGTAGAGGTTCTTAGAGAGAAAATGTAGGAAATAAGGAATTCTAAACATAAAAAATAAGAAAAAATTTTTAATAACTTAACAGACACATATTTCAGACTTCATAAGGATTTTTTTTTTTGCAGATATCGGGCTTCCCGATGCGTCCAGCACGATACAGCAATTATCAGCTGCTGACTCGCTGACGTGCTCCTTGGATCCTTTACACCTAATAGCTTCGGCTATCTCGATTGGCCTTGACTCCATAACTTACCAGCGTTGCACCCTTGCGTATTTAATATTCCTGCGAGTCCTTCCTCGTCATCCCTGGTTACGTCTTTTGTTATTACTTACGTCACTTACCTGCGTTTCACCTGTCGTCATTTGTTGAAATGACTTCACTTATGATCATGGCTTCTCCGTGTTTGAGTTTATTTGAATTTAATATTTTAACTGTTAATTTTCATTTGGTAGCCTAACATCTTTGCTTTACTTAAATTTAACTTAGTAATATTCACTAGCCTATTGCTAACACGCGTAAATTAAATAAAAAATATAAAATTACTAGCCATCAGGCGATTTTCCTCTCTAGCAAATCACCTGATATGCAAATTAACCCCATCCAATAAAAACCCTTTGTCGTGCTGTTGTGTAGATCACTCTGGGCCGTCATTTCCCGGAGGCATGCTCTCGGCAGGTTGACTGCTTCCCGTCATTTTTTAAAATTTTAACTAGGTGTGGCCACGCACACCATTAATTTTTACTTGTAGAATTTTTAACGCCTAGTTTGCTGGAAAACTTGGTTGCATCAAGGATGCCATTGTGTCAGTCTTGAGACTGATCTTCCTCAAGAAGCCCTGCACCTGTGAACCTTCCCACTCAGCCAAATCGAGGTAACTGTACATTTTAATTATGATTTTGGTTTAGCGTGGAGTGTTTTAATTAGCTCGTGTGTGCCGCCAAGTCACCTTACAGTCCCCGGCGTTGTTGATGGCATTTTCGTTTCCTTAAGCGTGCGGCCAAATGCTCCTTGAGCTTCGTACTTTCCAAGAAGGTTATTCCGCGTGATTTAACTTTTGTTGATATAACCTTGCCATTTCTTAACCATCCCCGCAGATGAAACGGAGGCCATTGAGGTTTTGTCATTTTAGAGGTTCGACTCCTGGTCAACTTCTAAGCGAAGGCCACCAATCGTTCCGTTTCCTAACCAGATGCTTAATAATTTATCCCGTTACGTGAAGTCAACTCCTAACCCGTTAACCAATAGTTTTCCGTAACGAGACGTCCTTATTATTGAACCCCCCTCCCCTTCAGTTTATTCCGTTACGAGAAGTGTTGCTGAGGGTCAATAATCCAGTGCCATAACCCGTCACGAGAGGTTACCATTGACAATAAGCCTAGCTAGTTTCCATTGCGTTTCTTTTTCATGGTCCGTTACGTGATGCCTTCGACGACATTCCCGTAACGAGATGCCCGTTTCGTCTTGAGCTCTTTGACTAAATCAAGTTATATTTTACGAGCGCCTAATCTAATAGTTGGCTTCCATAGCAAAATTTGTTGTATCCCGCAATTTTCATGTAAACCCCTACCAAACTGTTTATTAAATCAAAAGTGTAATGCAAACTTCTGTTGAATGAGTTCGTTCATTGCATTTTCAGTTAAGAGTGTTATTGGAATGATGTTTTGGTATTTTCAGGCACTTAATCCTTTTCCCCTTCTCTCGGTTTCAACAGCGGCCTTAAAACCCCGTCATTGAACCAGAGACCTCGAGCGTAGAATCATTCCCTAGGCCTTTTTAAACCAACATCTCCCCCGCTGTTTGTTTGCATTCAAGGGATGAAAATGGCCTAACCCACCACTAAAAACCATACAGACAATAAGTAATTTTAAAATTAATTTTAAACATAAAAAAAAACCTTCACAACTCTTCAAAATGTTTCACAATGGTTATTTTTTTTAAGAGTTTGCTTTCGTTTTGCCCTTGTCGAGAGTTTGCTTTTATGTAAAATAAAAATCAGACCAAAAACAGAATTCAACTTTCATTAAAATGTATGGTGGGCTTATATCTGTGTAAGGCATGGGCAGTTCAATGACATAACCCTCTCCATTCTTAAGGCAAAGCTTGCAGTTTTTACATTGTTCAGGAAAGGCTTTAACAATCTTAAACAAGCTCTACCTCAATTTTAACGGCTGGTAACTAATTTTAACAGGAATAAGCATCAGCAGCAAAACCGATAATTCGGTCGGTATATTTTGGTTGTTGTTCATGATAATATTTTCAATTTAGGCTCAACCAAAAAGTCCACGTTTCAAGACTTAAAACTGGCGAATTTTCGACTGCTTTTACTATCAGTCCTCTTTAGGAAATGGTTTGGAGAACCACTTGCACTCCTGACCTTTGGAAGGAGAGGAGTACGAGCAGTTCTCCAGACCATCACCTGGAGAAGCTGATAGTAAAAGCAGTCGATTCGCAGGATTTAAACAGAAAATTTTATAAAACGCATCCGATTAAAAAAAATAGGGAACCATACGCAGGGTTCGTACACCAGAGACGAAACCATTTTCAAGGCCTTTTCAAAGCCAACTGGAAGCCAATTTCAGGGCCGTTTTGCACACCAAATTGTTAAAAATTACCCTAAAAAATTAAACCCTTTTGCTAGCCTATACTCTATAATTGAATAAACATCCATTTAACAGTTATTTACTTTGCCCCATCGCAGGACAAGTTGCCTTTCCAATACTGCACTTACACGTGAATACGAAATACGTGAATACGAGGCACGTTGTATCGTTAACAGAAGATAAGCATTAGGCTGACAAACCATTTTTTAAATTTTTTTATGAATTTAAGCATAAATTGATTGTATTTCATCAAACATAGTACGCTAACAAAATTCAAGGCCATTTCAAGGCTCTTACAAAAAAAATGCCAATTTTCAAGGCTTTTCAAGCCTTGAATTTTTGGTTTCGAAACTTAAGGCTTTTCATAGAATTCAAGGCCGTGTACGAACCCTGCATACAATCATACGTGGAAAAACGTAGGTAAATAAGAAAATTTCCCCCAAAAACGATGGGAAACAAGGACAATGTTGGACCTCTACGACACCAGGGGTGCATAAAATTATTACTGGACAAAATTTCCCACAGTTCCCTGAAATTTCCGGCGAACCTCGCTCTTGGGTTCTGGCATATTCTACACACCTGTACGACACCTGCTACTACAACAGTATTCACCAAAGATATTTCACTCTTTTTCACTCAGTGGTGCCACAGTTTCATAAGCTACAGAGTGCTTGATTTCAACCAGAAAAGAACCTTAGTTAGGTCCACTTCTCCCCAAAATGGCAAAATGGCCCCGAAAGAGCACTGGTCTGCATTTGATGTCCCCTTTTCCATCTACTTACTCAAAGAGATCTGCCTCTTGCGTTAGTTGCTGCTGCTGATGACCAGTGGCCTGAAAAGATGCGAGAAGAGAAAAGCAACCATTTACGCTGCATTAAACTCGTAATTAAAGCTTGCAGCCTCTCCTGGTGGGCAAGACTAGCAATTGCAATGGTGGCAGCGCTCATAAACCCTGGACAGCAGTCGCATGCAACCAACACCCATTAGCCTGGACAACACTTCATCCGAAAGAGAAAAGGAGGAGGGACGGGAGGGAAGGAGGGGGGGGGGGGGGCAGGCAGTTTTAACCCTTTGGTGATCATCCACAACAAACACTAGAAACACTCCCTTTGCAAAGGACTTTGTTGCATTATACATAACGTCTCACTAAGCAAGGTGAGGCTTGACCAAAAGCACTTTCGGCTAGTAAATAATCATGAAGCTTAGATGTCTTGGGAGTGTGTGATGTTGGAAGCAGAAGTTTAAGATGGAATGTAACACTGTCCACTTCAAATTCAAGCTCTGAACTTTTCGGGGTGAGGGGAGGAGATGGGGGAGGTAGAAAGAAGTGCATGCAATTAAAGCTTGGGAGAAGCCTAATATCCATAGGTGAAAATGAAGAACATTTATTTTAAAATTAGTCAACAAAAACGACCAATTTTTTTTTTTTTGGGGGGGGGGGAGGGTTCAACTGAATTTAAATAAATTTATGATTAAAATACGGAACAAATAAAACATCGCACTAAGCAAGGTGAGGAATCAACTTTCGAATCATGATATTTGGATGTCTTGGGAAGAGTAGGGTTGGAAGCAGGAGTTAAAGACAGGGATCATAAAAGATCACACACACAAAATTCCAACATTTTCAAGGACTTTTTCAATAAGACTGCAACAAGATGGTGGCTCAGTTTCAAACAGGGCTTAATTTTACTGGGTTAGATCCAACAACAAACACCAAACACTAAAACACTAAATACCAAACACTAAGATGTTCCATGTTTTACTTGTGTGCGGAAAAAACAAGAGGGAAGAAAAAATGGGTGCTACAATAGTATCAAGTAAATCAAATAAATTCAACCATTTTCACTAACACATTCACAAATTTAGTGGTGTTGTTATAGGTTAAATTAGGTCAGTTGCCTTGGCGCTAATTTAACCAGGAATGATTAGGAATTTTACAAGGAAAAGTTTTTTCCTTTGACTTTTTTTCTTCAGCTTTTTTCCAATTGTCTTTTTTCCAGACATATTTTTTTCCCGCTTTTTTTTTCCAGTTTTCTTCGTAGATACATTTTAACTGCCTAGTAGGCTTAACAACTGTTCAAAACATATGGCGCAACAAATATATTAGATAATCTCAACAACATTTTATGGCAAACATCCAAGTTATACAAAACAAATTGCAAATTTGTCTTTCTCAACGCTAGGGTTAAATTATGAAAAAAAAAAAAATTAAATTCAAGGACTTTCAGGATGTAGTTAATAATTTCAAGGCATTCAAGGCTTTGATTTTTTTCTTAACAAGTTCAAGCACTTTCAAGGACTTGAAGCACCTTGTGAGAACCCTGTAAAGACTGCAACAGTGAAGTGTTGCACAACTTCAAATTCAAGTTGTGTAATTAAAAAAAAAACTGGTCTTATAAAGCAGTGATATCTTTAAACCAATAAAAGGCCGCCAATATTAACGCTTATTTAGGGGTACGCAAATATGAAATTTCCCAAATACCAAATATAAAACCTAACACTCAACCTGCCAAATACCTAATATGCGACTGGATAGTTAAACTGCTGAATACCAAATATTCGGTAACAAACAAGTGACTGACATATTCAGACGAACACAGAATTATACAACTCAATTCTAAACGCCAAATATTATATTATTATGGATGTTATGGAGTAAAAAAGCAAAGAAACAGATTATCAAAGAAAAACCAAGCAGCGTTACAAAATAAAAAGAAGAACAACGTTTCGAAAATAATCAATTTTCGTCATCAGGTTTATGAATTAAAATTTTGTATATGACAAGGCCGCTAAGTCATCTTATGTTTAAAAGCACAACACAATAATTTTAAAAGATAAAAAGCCGAAACCGCCATTTCTCCTCTCAAAAGAGGCCTAAAACGGTGGCCGACCCGACCTGCTCCTTGGAAATCCAAGTTGCAAGTTAAGGTGTGTGCAAATCGGGTCACATGGTTTCATAGGTATGGTCCATTCGTAACAACAATGAGGGTTGCGTAGTATGCCTCGAAAATGTATCAAGTTTAAGATTTTTTTATTACAGGGAAATATTCTTTAAGATATTTATTATTGTCTGGCACTAAATGATTGTGGACCAGGGGTTTATACGTACGGATTACAAGCGTTTCGAGATTAATAAGGGCTCTAGTGTATTTTTCTGACGTGACTGACCCACAAAGGCA
The DNA here is from genome assembly GCA_023313725.1 of Lithobius niger. Classification (NCBI taxonomy): domain Eukaryota; kingdom Metazoa; phylum Arthropoda; class Chilopoda; order Lithobiomorpha; family Lithobiidae; genus Lithobius; species Lithobius niger. Next base: position 36,780 of record JAHWFP010072919.1, on the reverse strand, counting down.
AGCCAGCATCATTAACGCACCAAACACACGATTGTGTAGAAGGGTACCAAAGTATTAATTAATTCCAACTCCAAACATGACACCCACCTTCGTTCCCTCGAATCACTGGCCATAAAACGTTTCCACAGAGCTAAATTCTCTCATGAGCCTAAGAGGAAGATCATTTGATGGAGTGGAACAGTTTGTGAAGGCTAGACTACGTTACCAAATCAACAAGAAATGGGGCCTCCCTTCACCAGGGTTCGCATGGTATCTACCAGGGGTGGTTTTTACCGCCCCGGGATAAACTACTTCTTCCCAATTTTTTCCCAGTTAAAGACAAAAATAGGTGTTTAACGTGTAAAATGTAATTAAAAGTGTATTCAATTCCAAAGATTAGATTCAAAATATGTTTGCTGATGCAACGTTTACATAGGAAAGTCAACATAATTGTGTTACGAGTACAAAAATTATAATTGAAATGCTAAAAATTCTCATAATGAAAGTTTCTATGAGTGTAGTTTTACTACATTGTGTTACTTGAATTTAAGTTTCAAATAGAATTACTAAGTTTTTTTTTTAAATTTTTTTTTTTTTTTTTTAAATTTTTTGACGAGCCTTACGTCAGCCGAAGCAATTTATGCTTGTATGGCTGAACCGGCTCAATTTTGAACATTACCAGATTTTTTTTTTAGAGAAGAAGAAATCTGGTAAAGGGAGGTGCCAGCCCGGGGATTCGACCCGGGAAACCTCCGATCATCGTCGGGGCCGAAAGATTGTCCAGAATTAGCCAGAATACATCCCATAGCCGCTGAAGAAGCATGGTAGCCTCTCACGCTACCCTGGCCGGCAGTCCTGGCGGGGACTTTGCCAAGGTCCCCTTTCCAGGGGTTCGACCAGATCCGCAAACCTCCAGCAACCAGGCTGAGTTCTCTCACAACTCAGCCACGATGACCACACTAGGCTACTAGGCTACTATTAGTGTTAATGAGCAGTTAGGCTCCAAACTTAAAAATTGCATGTATATGAAAAAATAACTAAAAAAAATAACATTTTCCCCACCATCTCGGCATTTACCAGGTTTATACCAGTATTTACCAGTGCCCTGTCCAAAACTAGTTTTTCCCGGGAAATTGCCAACCCTGCCCTTCACGCATGACCGTAGACATCAGTGGTGCTATCGTGACAGTGTGTGATTCGAATTCAAGTGAGTCATGACGTAATGACTTTTGTAGTAAGGTCTTGGTGATGCCTGCGGAAGGTGAACGGTTTTCATCGAAAAGTTACGTAGAACAGTAGTGTATGTTCATCAATGTGATATAGTTTAAGTTTTATTTTCAAACAGGACAGTATTCTATGGTTTTCAGAGATATGGAGGCACATCTAGAAGTTCTTCAGTGTTATGAAGAGACTTCTGCTCCAAAATGGACTTCGAGAGCCTTTCAGTATGAAGCCAATCAACATGTTTAATGAAGTAGCCCTTGTAGAAGAGATAAGGCGGAGAGGGAACACCTCCTTGTGGCAACATTGAGGGGAGCGGTGGGTTGTCATACGGCAAGAGTTTAGTGACTTCTCTTCACCGAGGAATGGAGTCTTTGAGCCATCATGCTAAGAAGTTTGTCTAAAATGTTCTGGTGTACTGTAAAGCTCACCTGGTTGTCCAGCTTTCGGTAGAGACCAGCATTGTAATCTCAAGTTCAACTCTTGCATCATGGTCTGTCATATCCAAAAGGACGGTTAGGCGTTTGTCGCTGACTACTGATTGATGTTCCTACTCTTGAGCTTTCGACAGGTTAAAAGTGGGCGTGGTGGTTGATGGAAAAGACCTGCAGAAAGTTGATGCACAAAGGAGGGTGCCCAGAAGTACTTTCCAAGTACGATAAGATTGGAGAATTGGTGGATGTTTTCCAACTCTGTTAACAGCACAAACTTCAGACCTAACGCTAAAAACGAGTACGCATCTTGAGACATCATTCTTGATGATAGATTCAGCATCACAGGCGTTCGAACGTCAAGGGAGGGGGGGGGGGACGAGCAATTTACTCAACCAGATTTCAACATAATCGCACTTCCCACAACAAATAGCACGACTTGTGGTGGATGGTGTATTTTGAGGGCAGATGTCCCTTCGTAACATTGAGAAACTCTTAAATGTGTCAGGAGACCCGTTGAATCTTATTCTAGATGTGCTTGACGACCTCCTTGACGACCTGCATATCTCTGAAAACCATACAATAAGAGTTTTGTTATGCTGCCGCACTTTTTCCGATAATGCCCCACAGCTTTCTTCTCAGGATGTTTGAGAAATCAGCTACAAGGCTGAAGACAAGAAAGAGCAGAGACTTGACCGAGATCTTTCACGTGCATGTCTGTTGTCCAACATTAATGTAACGATCAGAGACTGAACTTACTGGCAAACATCAGGGACACCAACGGCCTACACATACTCACCACTTTTAGCAGAGTTGGTGCTCAATTTTTGGATGAGTTTATTGTTCAGCAGTTCCTATAGCTCCCTCTTTGGTGAATGTATGTGGATGATGTGGTCACCACACAATACAAGAATGACTTGGACAAGATTCTACTGGCTGTCAAAGCGTGGGATCTATTGTTTTGTTACACCAATGATGAAGTCCAGGGGTGGCTTCCTTTTCTAGATGTTAACCGCAGCGGAAGAGAACTAGAATTCTCGCCTCCCCCTTATCAAAAACCATCCCACATGGGCAGGACAATTCACTTCCAAGTCGACCCACTCCAAATTCCAGCTTTGCGTACTTATCGCCAAAGACCTGTGTAGGGTGACTGCACACTCGTCACGTGCAGCCACGGCCAAAACGTATCTGGAATTAGCCAAAACGAAATTTTCAAGTTAGGATACGCTGCGCAGTTAATAAAGCGTGAAACCAGGAAAGCATGGCACAGGGAAAGAGGGAGGAGAGCCCCAAAAAAGGGCAAAATCCATGAAAGAGAAGAAGGAATGTCCATCCCACCCATCCTTCTCACGTTTTTCCTTCCTTTCCCCCTTTCTTTGGCGCGCCCCCCCCCCCCCCCACAGGTACGGCACTCAAAGACAGAAAAGAAGCTACACTTGCCCCGCATCCACCTCCTTTGAACAACTGCCTTTTCCTCCTCGCCCCCGTGCACAGAAAAAAGTGTCCTCCACAAAGTACCCTGTAAAACATGTGAAGCTTCGTACGTGGGAGGGAGGTCCCGCACCCAACTTTTTGTTCGGCTAAAAGAAGATGTTGTACAGTTGAAAGACGTGAACGACCGAATGGCATTGAAATGCATGCAAAATGCACACAACACGAGACTGCCAGGGAAGAAACATCTACTCTTCTTCGTTCCGTGTTATACGGCTTCCACTTGAAAACACTAGAATCGCTGTCTGTCAGTCCACTGGAGACGAATGAAATCCCACTGATGGATATTATACAGGCATCAAACAACTTGTCGGACCTAAGCTTGGAGCCGTCTTTAGACAAATAGTGGGCATGCAGATTGAACGCTCTAATAGTGGCCGTTTAACTTAATAGTGCACATTTAGTGTTCTTCCATGGTGGTAAAGTGTAGTTCCTTTCTGTTTATGGCTTTTAAATACCACTGTGCCAACCGGTTACTAGTTTTTATCCACCTTAGTCTGTGCCCAAACGAAAGTGGGGGATTGGTTAGCAATGCCTGCTGGGATGCGAGCAAGTACGCTACCTGGTGGGGGAGCAAAGGAAGCTTTAAGTTTAATAGGTTTACGCAAAGTGCATAAATAAATGATTTAAGCCAAGGGGACATTCAAGTATTACGTCATCAGGACGGGAGGGGGGGAACAGTTGATGACGTAAGCACCGTTATCCTAGTAAAAGGGTTAAAAAAATGCAAAAAAAAAAGGTCCTCAGAAACACCACAAGAAAAAACAGGGGAAAAACCCCCCGTACGGGGGGGGGGCGCCACCGAACAACGGACGTAATACTGAAAGGGGGTTGAACAATTGATGACGATCGATGACGAGGGGGGGGTTAAGACAGTAGACGTAGACATGATGATAGCCTTGATGCTAGGCAAGTTACTAGAGAATGTTTCGAGGGGGCCCTACGCTGGTGTCGCCTCAACGAACGAAGCTGTGGGCAGTAGCCCTTCACACCCGAAGCAACGTTGCATTCTGGTCGTGAGCCAATTTCTTGATGACGTAATACATGGATGGCCCGCCAATAACTAAAGGGAAGTATTTTTGGATGAAAATGAAAACTGACAACTCTGTATATCATTTTCATGGCAACCACCCAGAGTTACATAAAAGGCAGCGTCGCTTCCTCAAGGGATATCTGTACCTACATCAGTTACCCCCATGGCTCTAGATCCTGGATTGATCATCTCTGTGGTACGACACGTGTAAATTTGTGTGGAAGAAGCTACTGTCGGCTTACACCACCTCCCAACGGGCTTGGAAGTGAGCACTCCAACATGCACGACTACTGTAGGGAATTACGGACCAGCCCTACGTACTCACAACCCATCCTACAAGATTGTTGAAGAAGATGCAACATGGCCCAGAGAAGAGCGTATGTTGATCGGGCCTACTGCATTTCTAGCCTTCTGACTGTTTGTTGTGCACAGATACCAACTACATGAATGATGACCACAGCCAGGACGTCAACAGGATCTTGCTCGTCTCAACAGCATTTTAATCCAAGCTGCGAAATGGACCGTTCCATGCCGCCCAACCTAAAGAGGCCCTCGCCAAGTTCCAGCATGGAATGCAGATGTAAAAGAGCTACGTGGATCATCAGAGAGCTCATGCACAGTGGGTCCGGGACAGTAAACCTAGACATGATGATAGCCTTGCCACTAGGCAAGTTACTAGAGAATGTTTCGAGGGGTCCCTACGCTGGTGCCGCCTCAATGAACGGAGCTTGTGGGCAGTGGCCCTTCACAGCCGAAGCAACGTTGCGTTCTGGTCAGCTGTGGGCCAATTTGGACGAGCAACTAGGCTCACCTCTTCCACACTAAGGAGGGCAATTGGTCCCACTAACATTTGGAATATGAAGAGGGAGAGGTTTGCCGAAATCTTCACTGCAGATTCAAAAATCAACCATGAACAGCTGGCTGAACACACAGATGAGTGAGAAGACTTTCATCCCCGAGAAATCAGCACTGCTAAGGTGGACCATCCACTGAGGGTGATGACGAGGGATAAAGCAGCTGGCCTTGAAGGCACGAATGCAGGGCCACTGGCACATAGCTTCATTGCACATGTCCTTTCTTCGTCTCTTGCTCACTCGTATACCCGAAACACTTTAATTAAGAAAATTCTAACTCCTATTTTGAAGAAGACAACATCAGAACCAACCTCTTGTGAAAGCTACCGCAGTATAGCCCTAATGAGCACCATTGCCAAACTCCTGGACCTTGTAATCCTGGCTTGCATCAAATCCATCATATCAACATGTGGTGCCAAATTAAGCTTCAAGAAGAACAACTCCCTTACAGTCTACACCATGAAAGAAACCATATGTCATTATCGTAGGACAGGATCTCGTGTTTATGCCTGCTTTGTTAATGTAACAAAGGCCTTTGACAGGGTTTCATACGACTAATTTTTCCAAGCTCTACGGCAACAGCAAATTCCCACTTCTATCGTTGACGTGGTGTGCAATTGGTACAGTAGGTCGTCTAAGTCTATCCAAGTGTCCTGCGAAAGCTTACTCTCTTCACCCTTTAATACTACTTGTGGAGTTTGTCAAGGATCTTGCCATTCTTATTTTGCATCATTACGGGTGTTTAATGAGGCTGTTGCTGCAGTTAGTTCTTTGCCAAAGGGGTGTTCAATAAATGGAACAACTATGATTGCCTCTGTTGACGATATCCTTCTCCTGGCTCCTAGCTGAAGAGCGCTGCAATTGCTCGCTGCAAGTCACCCTCCCATGTTAAAGTTAAAATGTCCGTTGCCCATTTGGCTTGCCATCCTGTAATAATACGAATAAAGGCCAAAGCTGCTGACAAAGAACTGCGAACACACCTGCTTCCAACAGAACGACTTGTACTGAACGAGCGAGCGAAGCGAAGGAAATTCAGTGCTTTTGCAAGGATTACAAAAGACCAACACGGTTTATCAGAGTATCACAAATTACAAAAGAAAAACAAACTCGTTTAAGGTAAGGTTTAACAGATCCGAAGGCAAGACAGCAAATGAACAACAATAAACTTTCCTGTAAGGTTTCTAATGTTCGTGCTGTCAGGGCTAAACTTTTCAACATGCTTCGAGTCACGTCGTCTCCTTTTCGAAAATTTTATTGGTGATACATACACCACTTCAAGATTAATAGAATCAAGATTTTAAGCCTAGAATTTCAGTTTTATTTTTAAAGACGTTTCCAGGTTTTCAAGGACTTGCATGAACCCTGAATCTTACTTAGTCTGTAGGTCTGCACTAAGCACACTAAGACTATTAGTTTTTACGATTATTCAGCGAAGTAATTTAGCCAAGTAGAATGCACTAATCTGACCTATTGTGTTATAAAGTAAACGCTATAAAACTATGTGAATACAGCAGTAAGGTTTCACGTGGACTAAACAGTAAAGCAACACTGCAGTATATGAAACCATGCAGAAAAAATTAACAACAATAAAACGCTTAATCCCAGTATCAGAGTATCATGTGTTTGCGTGTTTTCAATGAAACCATACAGGAACGTTTATTTGCGCTCCTTTACTGTCTTGACTTGGGATCAGTTAAGCCTTACCTTAAACATCAAACGAGTTCGAATTCGTTTTCTAATTAACACTGACACGAAGCAAAATTTTCACGAAGTGTATGAAAATGACGGCATGCGGCAGAGTTTATGAAATGTGGGTGAATTGTCCTGCTAATCAATATTTTTTTCATTGCCCTTAGCTAAAAATTTTCACCAAACACTTCAATCTGGTGGTGTCAGTTTGTCTTCTTCAGGCACGCAAGGTAAGTTTGTTGCATTGACATTCCACATCCCTTAGATCTTGTGTTGGAACTGCCGAATTTAAAATTGCTGATCATGACTACTGATCTCTAGGGGCACGAGAGGGAGTGGAGCTCCAGATGGCCTTCCATTTTGTGCTCAGGAGATCTCAGATTTTGGGGCTGACAAGCTGGCTGACACATGGGTGGCAAATTTGATGCTTACCCAGCCGAAGCCATGCAGCCAAGCTGACACATGGGCAGGACGGGGGCTGAATCTATCATGATCCAGTGTATCCAAAATCTAATGTGCCATTTGTGAACATCTTGCCACGATTCTGCCCCACTATCAACCAGCTTGGCCGGGCGGGCGTCCCCCCCCCCCCCCCCCCCAAATGTAACGCCATGTTGGGCTTAGCAGCTACTCGCGTGCTTAGAGACCAGTGGTTGCGAAGGACAATTTCAAATTTGGTAGTGCTAATGCAAGATTGAAGTGGTGAAGAGTGTCAAAACTAACATGCCTGACGTCACTGACGACCTTTTAGGTGCTTGTCGAAAATTTGCAGCTAAAAGTAACGTTAGTGTTTGCTTGAAGACTATGAATTGTGCGTATCAAATTATAATGTCTAGTCAAGTTCAGAGCAAAGCCACTTATGGACTGCACCAACAGCTATATAATACGAGTGGTACAGCATTTGCTTAGCTGTCCCGTCTGACACAATCTGCTTACACTGCACGACATCTTTCGCACTCTCTTTTTTTATCCAGGCTAATCTGTGGGAAGCATATCTTATGGTGTAATTCTGGAGTTAACATTCAATTCACCAACTTGTGACACATTTTTTTTACTTATCCACCTGCCGGTGTAGCACCGTGATAATAATTCAATGCCATCGCATAGGCTGGCTTAAGCAAACGCATCAAATTCGTTTTGGTATAAGGAGCTAAGCACAAGGCACATGAATAGAACTTGTCCGACACATCTAATGCTACATGGCCGTCGTGGAGGATGATAAAAATAAATACCTTGGCTCTCATAGTGTACAAACCAAAAGTCGATGCTGGCGAGTGGATTTTTTATTTATTTTTTAAGGTCTTAAAGTCTGATGCGCAGTGTGTGTGTGGGGGGGGGGGGGAAGAGGGGGAAGGCTTTATAATATTTTCTTTTGTGGATCTCCCTAAAAATGCCCAAAAAATTTGCAAAATGCACATTTTGAAACCTGGTTTCCTCAGGCACGAAGCATGATCGAATTTCCAAAGTTTTAGTGTGGATTTTGGACCCAACGTTAAATAAATAAATAATGTATGCTATAGAAACTGAACAATGGTGCTAAAATGAAGATTCAAATGAAATACGTCAGTTTTGTGAAACAAATTATTCATTGTGAACCAATCATTCAAATTACAAGTTCATTTTTTTGTATTCGTGCGAGTATTAAACTGCAAGATGTGTTGCTTTCCTTCCTTTGTTAAAAGTCAGTTTAGGAGGATGTGGCCATAGCGATTAAGGCGCTATGCAAGTGATCTGGGGGCGAACTGGGTAGCCGGGTAGAATCCAGGTCATGCCACTCCGAGGAAACGTAAGTACATAAAGGTGGCTTACTGAACTACGTTATTTCTAGTGTATGATTTTCGCTGTTGGCTTATTTTCAATTTTCCTTAATATTATTTCCAGCGATTTATGTCTATTTATTTCTTCTTTATTGAGCCTTGTAAGTGTATGATTTGTCTTCCCTCTCCATTTCTAGTGAACTTCGGTCGAATGGAGCCCTGGTCACGGTTGTGACCTTAATAACAGGTTGAGTGAGTTATCTTTATAAAACCAGTGGAGAATGTGGCCATAGCGATTAAGGCGCTATGCAAGTTATCTGGGGGCGAACTGGGTAGCCGGTTCGAATCCGGGTCATGCCACTCCGAGGAAACGTAAGTGCATAAAGGTGGCTTACTGAACTACGTTATTTCTAGTGTATGATTTTCGCTGTTGGCTTATTTTCAATTTTCCTAAAAGTCAGTTTAACCGACCTATAATAAGGTGCAATTGAAATGAAAAACGCTAACACATGGTGGTGTTATTGCTGGGTATTGGGCATTTTCAGCACTTTTAGCGGATACGAAGGAGTGACAGCCAGTATCGTGCACAATTTAAAAGACACTACATAGTGTCTTTTAAATTGTGCACGATACTGGCTGTCACTCCCTTCTTATTGCTGGGCATTCTTTGCCTGAACAGTAGCCTATCGTTTGTCTACAGCCAACATACTGCTGGAAAACGGGCTGTTGTTAGCTACAGAATGGCACGTTTAATACCCACGTACAGTAAAAATAAAACACCTGAACCTCAGATCAGATTGTGTATTACTGGGTAGAGACTTTTATAATCATGCTTTGTTTAACAACTATACAACACAATCAATAGTGGAGCCAGCAAATTCTAGATAGGGGGGCAATGATTCCCCGACAGGGGAGCAAAGAAAACGAACATTTTTTGTTTATATTGTACTACTTTAGCAGGGGCCCGCCGAAACCACCTAGGGGGTGTGGGGAAGCGCTGTAAGCTCCCCCAGCGGGGTTCGGGGCGGAGTCCTGGAAGCTGAAGCATTTTACGCTATTTGAGGACCTATTTTGGGCTTTCCGAGACACGTTTGCACCACATTGTTAAGCAAATGTCGGATGTTTTTCTTAAACATTCTTTAGCATAAGAGGTCGTAAAAACCTAACTGTGACCAAAATTCTATTTTTTTTACACATTTTATTTACAAATTAAAATTAACTGATGAATTAAAATTTTTTTAACGATTATTAAATTAACGTTAACTAACACTGAATAATTTAGGTTTGAAAAACATTTGACCATAGCAAGAACACACAGTTGGCCGTCATTTGTGTTGTGTGTTGGGCTTTTAAAATCGGGCCTTCTCCTTTTAGAAATAACTGGTAAGACACTGGCATCCCAAACGCATCTCATAACTATGCCTGTCAAATCATGGAATTGACGGTCTTATAATGCAGCAAATCAATTTTCAGTTTAGCCACTTACTGCACACGATTTTCGCTCAGTTCATTGGTATCACGAATTCAAATGACGAAAACTAAACTAGAATCCGTAACAACTTTTGTTTTGTACATATTTAGTTAAAGTTTTTGCATTAACTACAACAGCTCTTAAATATGGAGGTGATGAGGACTACTGAAGCAAAATGGCAAACTCTATTTTGAGCGTTTCCTACCCAAATTTTTACAAATTTTATGTCGTCGTGTGGACTCA
>JAHWFP010072919.1:0-14110 GCA_023313725.1 Lithobius niger | reverse complement strand
CCGCGGCCCCCCCCCCCCCCCCCGCCCGGGGGCTGGGCTGCTCCTAAACGTGACAGGTTTAAACGAAAACTAACCACGCAGTGATCACCATTTCTGAAATGAGCTCCTACGCACAGGTCGTAAACCAAACTATCATCGTGCGTAATAACCAAATCCATGATTTTATTTTCCCTGGTTGGGACGTTGACCAGTTTAAGGCCCCGAAGTGCAATCAAGTCAAGGAAATACTCGTGGTGACCACTTACGGCGCTTCAGATGGTCCATAAAGGCCTCCAGGACGCAACCGAAGGGTCACAAGGACCCACAGCATGTTCAGAACACCAAGCAAACCATCTGCGTCACTTTGACTTGCAGTCCTTCACAGTCGACGCACTGTAGCACTGCACTAGTCGCCTCGTCATAGGCGCGGAAAACTCTACTAAATTCTGATTCATCGTTGAAGTCTCTACACGTGAAGAAGTAGACAGGCAGGATTTTGGTATAGAGACTTGCCTTTGTGTTGCAGAAGAAGATACGGCATTAGTGATAGAAGAATAGGATCCATCCTGGCCAGACGCAGCAGGCCACCAACCACAGTGCAGTCGGCCAAAACGGAGCTACCATCAAAAACTCGCCATTGGATTCCCGAAACTTGGTCACGATCCTCTGAAGTAGGGAGAATGGAGGAAAGGCAAAGGCGAATATCCCATCCCACTTCAGGCTGACGGCGCCGGTCACCCAGGCGAGGTGATCCGAGAATGTGGAGAAATAAAATTGCAGTTGATGATTATGAAGCTTGGCAAAGAGATCTATTCAAGGTGTTCTCCACTTCTCGAACAAATCTCGACAACACTTCGATGACAGTTTCCACTCCATGGTCGGTACCTGTTGTTCAGTGGCGCAGCCAGAAACAATTTTCGGAGGGGGCCGAAGAAAGCCAGCAAGGGGGTCTGGGGGAGCGCTGTAAGCTCCCCCAACGGGGTCCGGGGCAGATCCCCGGAAGCTGAACCATTTTGGTGTTCATCATTGCCTTATCTGGCTTCTGAAGGGTACCGTTTTTACATATTCTTGAGAAATTTATTTAGAATTATGATGTGATCATGTTAAAGTTTTAACGTTTTTTTTAATGTTCAAGAAAAATAAAAACTTATTTTCTCTGCAACTTTGTTCCAGGACCTCTTCTCCACGGACTTTATTCCGCAGACCCTTTTTTTTTCTGGACATTAATTTTCCACTTGATCTTTTTTTCCGAACCTTCTTTCCACGGACCTTTTCTCCCCAAACCTTCTTATCCAGACCTTTCCCCCTTAGGTCTTTTTTTCCTGGACCTTTTCACCACAGAATTTATTCTGCCTCTTGTCCGAGTTTTTATTTTTTTATATTTTTGCAGGAGGTACAGATGTGTGATAAAATCTAGATTTGGGGTTTGTTTTAACATCTCTGTAATGATTGGGTGGAGCAATCCGGACCACTGCACTGTGACTGAGGTTGGCGCTAATAACCTACCTGTCGACGTCCCATTAGGCCTCAACCTACCCCTCTCCCCCTTTTTCCTAGTTATTAATTTTATATCAATTTATTTTTGCCCTATTTAGTGTAAAAAGTACAATTTATATCGGTTTCATGGATGATTTTACACAATCAAAACATTTTTTAAGTAGCCTAAATGTTTACTTTCGTCGTAGTTTTACGATCTCTACAAAAAGTTGGCCTGCTATTATTTACCACATCCACGAATAATTTCATAAATGTTTAGGCCTACCCTGATGACTAAATTGGTAAAATAATATATCATTCACAAAAGCTGTAAAGCCCAATATATTAAATAATAGGCCTATAGGCTCATCTCAAATCATGTGAAACCGACAGAAAAAAAATTAAATTATCTATGTTTTCTTTGCTTACCCTTCTCGATTTTCCAGAACTTCCATTTTACGAGCATTATTAAGTTGATTTCTAATATCTTCTCTTTTTCCGGAAGTAACAAAAATAAAATTGTCCGATTTGTCCATTACGTTTTCCCGGTATTTTTTTCTGGCTGTGTGCGTCAAACAATTCAATTGCATCTTTATAATTAGTGAATGCTGTTTTTACTAACGAACGCAGCTGTCGGCCTTCAGTAGCGGTAGACAGTAGTGGTAGAATTCAAATTAGGATTTTTGGTGGTTAACCTACGGTCTAGGGAACCACAATAGGAATCCGAAGAAGCGGAGTTTTTGAGACTGTCTTTGGTTTGATTTATGCCACATTTTTTCAATACTTGGGACTTTCGGCTCTGGTGTGTTGCAGGCAAATATCGCACGGCTTAAAACAGAACACTCATGTCCAACATCGCCTGCTTGTGATGCGCTTAACCCTGGGGTGTTCCTGTGCGAACATAAAAGCACATTAGCACCTTGGTGTGTGCCCAAACGATAGGTGTAAGATAGGTAACAATGCCTACTGGGATATGAATGGGGATGCCACCTGGTAGTAGCTACAGAAGCTTCTAGTTTATTAGGTTTGGGCAAAGAGCATAAATACACAATATTTAGCCGATAACTAAAGGGAAGTGTTTTTGGAAAATAGGTGAAAAGTCCATATATTAACTCGCACCCCTACACCACCCTTTATCTGGAAAACAGGCAACCGGCGATAACGGTGGCGATAAAAGAACGTTCTTGACAACATAAATCACTAAGGCAGCACCAACGCCAAGCCTTCCAGATGAGCCTAGCCGATTAACTGGTAACGGTAGCTCGACAAGCTTTTTATCATATCTAACCGAGCTGAGCTAGGGTTTTTTACCCTGAGAGACACCCACAACACATGATTAGTTAAGAACAGATCTATTTTCATTTCAAACTTTGTTCAAGACACTGAATAAAAGAGTAAATATTCTAACAAAACAGGCCTAAAAGAGTCTATGTGGCTACGATAGGGAGTATCTTTGTTCTAGAACGTTTATTTTCTTTCCAGACAATGCTGGGTAGCTCAGCACAGCAAGCAAGTCATTTTGAAATCAATCGGTTCAGCATCGGCACGGTGAGAAAAATCCGCTCGGTACAGCCTTACAAATCACACTTTCACCAGCAGTACGACAATTTAGTAGACCACTAAAACATAAGTTCACTTAAATTTTCGGAGATTTGTCTGCTCTCCTTCTTCGGAAGTTTGCTTGTTGCTCATAAAAGAAGATGGCGTAACCTCCAAACCGTGCAGTCGGTTAACCCAAATTCAAACTTCCTACTCACGTGTCACACCACTGATCTGTACGGGACGATCTTAGCATTCTGGCCGATTCGCTTTTGTGCAGTTCCACTTGGATTCAAGTTTTGTGGTCAAGTCTGCCTGCAGGAGACTGTCATTTTGGTTGTAAGAACGCCCGCTAAGGTTCATGAGGGAACAGGGCGATGAGAAAAGCTCTTGATTGCTAACATTCAAGTGCACGAAGGCGGGCTTCCTGTTTAGTGTTGGAATGCAGGAGGATGGAAGTGTTGGCCCAAACGATCTTGTGCTTGTATCTCTTGTGGTGTTGTGCAATCCCATTAGCCGACTGCAACATCATGTTGGTTAGGCCATCTTCGTTTCTGAGCAACAAGCAAACTTCCGAAGAAGAAGAATGGACAATTCTCCGAAAATTTAAGTGAACTTTCGATGTTTTAATGGTCTACTAAATTGTCCTACTGGTGGCGAAAGTGAGATTTGTGTTGTAAAGACCACCCTTAATCCTTGACCAGAGAAATCAGTAAATCCAATGTTTGGTAACCTACAACAAATTTGTGAGGAAAAACATTAAAGTATTTAAATATGTCAGCTGTACGTTACCTTCTTAAATTTCTTGAAATTTTTAACTGGTCCATTTGGATAAGACGCTATAGATGGCTGTGGCTTGCTTTTGATCAGTGGCAGAATTTCCACTACTGCTACATTTTCTATTGTCATTTTTTCTTCATGATTTGATGCCTAGAAGGTTATATAAAAATTGCACAATCACATGAAGATCGTTACACACGGCCATCACTAAAATGTAATACATCAACATGAAAAAAAAAAAAAAAAACTCGTTTATAGCCATTTTTTTTTATAAATGCAAAACTCGGCAACAGTGGGGTAGTCTTTTTGTGGGGTAGGGAAAGGGTAAGTAGGGAAGGGATACAAGGCCGAGACATTTTCTGGACAATCACTACGCTCCTTTGCCGACCAACGCACCAATAGTACTGCACAATATCAGATCTGGTTTTACGACTGACCAGTTGTACCAGTTATTACTGGAAGTTAGTGCTTGAGCTGCATCGTGGTGACCATGGCAACAGCGGTATTTGGGGGTATACCATTATTTAGTTAAACAATACAGGATTTTCACGTGATTTTGTAACTACTCAGGGAATGGGCGAGAGGTTTCAAGTTCAAGAACTCAATTCCAATTCATTCCTTACTGTATAGCTAGGGGTCTATACACAGAGTAACACAAATTAGGCATCAGCCAGAGTTTATCCTTCTAACTGACCATGTAGGCTCCAGAGGTTCTGACCGTTCAGTCCGAACCCCAAACACCAATTAGCTAGAGCTCTCGATTCTGTCCCGTTTTATACCCACTCGGGCCGTGGCAGAACAATAGGCTCTTGCCTGAGGCAACAGCCAAACAGGCTCAATCCGGTTCCGACTGGATTCGCAGCGCACCCGTGCTGACACCTGGTGGCTGACACCTGGCAGCAGTCCAATTCCTGAGTCTGCAGTAAGTGGAAGGCTGGCAGGCCGCCATGATTGAGGCAAGCCGAACTACGAAGTGTAAGCTCCGTGAGTTGCGCGCTGCCGTTCATGTAAGCAGGTTACATTTTTTCCCTTTTGCATGCAGTACGGCTGGTTCTTTAAGATTAATGGAGAGTATACTCAAAATTTTGGGGAAAAATAAAATAAAGGTTGATTTTAGGTTTCACCAGATTTATCAATTGAGCTCCTTTAAAAATAGTATTCAAGCTTTATTTTTAGTTTAGTCAGCTTATATAACTTAGTAAACTCTTGCATGCGCAAATACTAAACCTTTCCAAGGGCACCTGGTTGAAGATTGTTTTTATTGCCTAATGAAAATATTAAGGCTGCACTGATACCAACTTTACCGATCCGATACCGGTATCCAAAATTGTATCCCCAATTTTTCATCAATGTTGCAAAAGTCCAGTAATTATTAAAATGAAAAAAAAATAAAATAGTAACCCTCAGTAAAAACCTAGCTAGGAAGATACTCAGCAATTTTCTAAGCAAAACGTCGCGAACCGCACGACTTAATCTCGAACGGTTCAAGAGTTAACGATATTTTCGCGAAAGTTGCCAATACCGATCCGATCTAGTATCGGTGTTGGTTGCAGCCTTAGAAAATATACAATACATGTTATTTACTTAGCAGTTCTCTTCCTTTACTTTGCTCAATCCCTAGCAATGAAAAGCTGGCTGCTCTGCCGTGCTCGCAGCTCCCTTCTAATACTCATGCGCCAGCTTTAGCTAGCGTATATAACCACCTGGGCCAGTGCATTTAACCATCTTTCTTCCTCTCCACAACCTAGGTTATGAGAGGGGAGGATGGGCGGCTGAACGTAATGGATATTTCATTAGGCAATAAAAACAATCTTCAACCAGGTGCCCCTGGTAAAATTTAGTTTTTATGCCATGAAAATATACATTATCAATTATTTACTTAGCAGACCTCGTCAAACCAGGAAGGGGGAACCAAGGTTGATGAGCACCTGCGCTGCGAGCCGGCGACCCTTGGACAGTATCCAGTGAACCAACCAACCAGGCAGTGATGGCTTCTACAAGGTCGAGACGGTCCGATGCTGAGGAACCGTTGGTATGCGGGAGGTGAAGAAAAGCATCGAACCGGATAACCGTGATGAGGAACTGCCTGGTCGGTTGTATTCGTCTGGGTCTGAGATTATGACTTTAGCACATTATATAAAAATGTCAAAAACACATTACCTCAAGGGCTGTGACACTGAGAGGGTCTAAGACGAGTTGAACTACAGGCTAATCTAGAAGGTCTAGGATGAAATCTTCAAGGGTAACGACAACTAGGAGGGTCCCAGACGAGTACTTGTTGCAGAAAGTTCATGGAACCATCCTACGGCACCACGGCTCGGAGGGACCGAAGATACGGATCGTGAGTGGATGACAATCGAAGAGGATCAATCATGTGGACAGATGAAAGTGTTGGTACCGTAATAACAAGAAAAGAAAGTTTGGTGAGGAACTTGATCCACAGCATGTTCAAGGCGAAATAAAGGTTCTGCTTTGCTTATTCTTCTCTCTCTGTATCGAAGGCCACATAGTTGTAGTGGTCTTGCAAAACGGGGTAAATGTCGGGGTTAGTCGGTGTATGGTAGATGAAGTGAACATGGTGAGGAGCGAGTTCCTCAGTCTTATGAGAAGAGTTCGAGAGAAGAAGTTAGGCACTGTTTCTGGCAATGCACGGAATCTCAGGGCCATGCCAGTTGCTCTTCGTTGACAAGTGGCACAGAGAAGAAGAGTAGTGGAAGGCGTGGCACAAGGAGTTATCCCTGGGAAAACTGTAACAAAGCGGTTGCAGTATCAAAATGCCACACGCTGTAAGCGGGGATGTGTGGTATTTCCAATCTAGAAGAGGCTGTGGTCCACGTATCAAGTAATTAATCGATGCCAGTACAAAAGCTCAGTGACGGGATGGACGAACCGGTGATCAGTTCCGTGGATCCGCCTGTAGGAAGAGGAACCGAGGGCTGTAGAGTGGGACCGACAGGAGCGGTTGAGACGGTTGATTCCGGAGAAGCATCTGGGGACACCGTTGTGATGCGGGATGACTGTGTGGAGAGAGTTGGGCTGGGTTTACTTGTCGGATTGCTGGAAGACGTCCGAGGTGATCGTAACAAGTAGATGTGCCCGAACCTGGCTTTCGATAGCGCCACGTGATAGGTGCGCCAAGTTTGAGGAACCGGGGAAACCGGGGACAATACAGAAGAAACCCTTTGTAGAACTTCGGTACCGTCTATTGGTGGAGTTGTGACCAGTTCCAGAAGATGGCTATCTCGGCTGCAAGTGAGTTATTTGCTTCTTTCAAAAAAAAAGGATGGAATCATCTTGCTTGCGGTGTGTTGTTTGTAAGGCGGGTAGGTCCGCAGCCTCGGCGCAAAGCGCAAGAAGTTTGAGACGTCAGCATGACACTGTGCTATGTCTATTGCAAATTTTCTGGCAGTAGTGAGAAGGGACGCCACGTTAAGACTGAAGTGGGAGAGGCCTTGGCTAACAGAGGGACGTTAAAGAGAAGAGAAGAGAATCGAATCTTGTCTGAAAACGGAAAGGGGAAACCGAAGGATCAGCAGAGGTAGATGAGGCAGATCGCATTTCTGCAGTGTGGGACTGCGAAGACAGACGTAACGGAAGGCGAGGAGGATCATTTGTCGGTGGCACTGAACGAAGTTTGTTGGGTGATGGAGTGGCGTCGGTAACCGTGAACCGAGTAACTGTTCGTCAGAAGATAAAAGTTTGTAAAAGTGGTCGAACAACAGGAATCAAAAGGACGGTTGCGGGAGTCAAGCATAATGGAACCGGGACCGTGGAACCGAGACCAATGTAGTTCCAGTGGGCTGATCGGAGGCAACAGCAGCGTGGGTTGGCTTCTTTTGGAAACAAGAAGTACCTTTTGTTGCAAGTCCCGGCGTTGATTTAGCTTTGCCCGTCGTGGGAGGCACTGGCGGAACCATTGACGTAGGCACGGTTGTAGTGGTTGTCTTCTTACATGGAATTGGGGTTGTTTTGGATGATAAACCCGAAGACGAAGGGTGAACACTTCGCAGCTTTGCTTGCTTGCGAAGGTCTGCACGGCGCTTGGATTGTTGTTGACGGCAGAGTATCTTCAGCCATGTCTTTTCTTTAATTTTAAAATTTTAACGCACACACTACACTTAATCATGAACCAATTGTGGGAGTGTGAGAGTGTCTAATACACTATCCCGACACGGCCCCTGTTATTACTTAACAGTCTTACTCTCTCCCACTTGTATTTTTTACGTTTCGTGGGGATAGGAACTCTAAGAGCACCGCTGTGACTTTTGATTGAGGACGACGGCATTGCATATGTAATACTAAAGAGAGTATGACAACTAAACAATGCTTTATTTAAACAAACAGTCTTCGTAGCGTAACCATACCTATGTTACCATTGTATCATGCGATTGTCATTATTACTTCTCTTAAACTTCTTCTTTGGTGCTTGACCACCGCCTATGTAACAATACCCAATGTTTGTAACAATATACAATTGTTTAAACTAAGCCCCTTTACTGCTTTGTAGTGGAGATTTAATTGTTATCCCTTTGCATAACAACCACTCAACCTCGCTATTGCGGACCGCCTCGCCCCACTCCTTCCCTCCCTTTTAGCATTACAACTTTTTTCTTCTTCTGAAACTGTGTGATGAAGGCATGATGTCTACCCTTCCTCCATTTTGAAAGGATGGCGTAAGCCTAATACTGGAAGCTTGCGGAAAACGTATCGTTTTGTCTCGTATGCTATATCAGCTATACTCGACCGAAGGCGTGAGCCACATCTTTAACGATAACCTTCATTACCGTCTACAGTTGCACAGATTTACCAGCAAACCTCCAGGTAATGCCTGCTTTTAATGAGTCAGAGAGAGGAATGACGAAGGAGTGAGACGTACGCAATGATGTTGTTCCGAGTTGTGTTTACTCCTTTTGGAGGATTAAAACAGATTTTGGACTACACTAATGTCCACCAATTTTTCTTTTCCACGCAAACCTCTTCGTCCTACTTGACGACCAGGCGCGTGGGAGTTAAGAAACTGATAATTCCTTTGGCCCTGACCATGGACCTCACGCTCTGCTCCCATGGGCACTTTAAAGTCAAACCGGTTCGCGACACCCACCATCTCTAGTCACGCACCCCCGACACCAATCGCACCTTCAATGGAACTGGCAACATGGATGAGGATCATAGTGCTGCTTTGAGCTGCAAAATTCCAGACAGCTGCATCGTTCTGGATCAGGATATACTTGTAGAGACAGGTGTTACGGAAGAAGTTGGCAAAACCTAATGCCACTGGGTGAGGAGTCTAAACTCTCGGAAGAATGCACAAAATCCATGATGGTGGATAGCAGCTCAAATGAGCGTTGGAATGGCATGAAAAACCACAGGTTGCATGCACACGATGATACTAACGGTAGGCGGGGAGAACCCCTTGTTAAGAGAAGACCCAGATGAAGAAGGGAAAGTGGAACCGTGGATCGCGGTGAACAGGACTGCTTGCTGACGTTGATTAGTATATGGATGAAAATTCTGAGGGAGTGGATGGGAAGAGGCTTGCAGCGTGGGTGCGGAATTGCAGTCATGTGCGCTTTTCTTTTATTCTCCTCTTCTTTCCTTGATCTGCTCTTTTCTTTCTTCTCTCTTCTTTCTCTTTTCTTTTTTCTTTTCTTTCTTTGTCTTCTTTTTTTGAAAAAGAAATTACAACTTTATTACAACAAAGGATTACAAAGGACAATGCCCCAGCCTGGGGAAAGAACAGAAGCCAAAAAAGGAATTCGTAGAGGCTTTTTGAAAGGTAGCGAATTGTAATAACTGGAACCGGAGTGTTACGTGTAGTTCAGGAAGGAGTTCACGTGAACCGACATCAGGTTTTGATGGCGGTGTAGAAAGGTTTGGGAACCGACAGGGGACCGGCTGAAGACTGCTGGCGGTGTCAGGATGCATGTGTATGAAGAGTCCAGTAAACGAGGAGTAACCGGCAAAGGAGGCGATCGGACCGTTGAGGTTGGCAGACGTGAAATCCCAGGAATCAGAGAGACTTGGGTAAAGACATGAACTCAGGGCCGTAGGTGTAGCCCCCGCAAGGCGGGGGGGCCCCGCTCAAAAGAGGGCCCCAAATTTCCGAACTTGCATTAGAAATATTTCAGTTTTTAATTATCGCATTTTCAAAACGTTTAAACACACAGGCTGTTATCTCGAACCAAACAGAACCCACTCAAAACCCCAATCAAAGCCCCACATATATTCATTCAGTTGCCAGTAGTTATTTTTATTAGTATGCATTAAAAAAAATGCCAACTCCATTTTCTTCCCTCCAAAACGAAGCGACCAGCCAATCGGACTACAACGCCAGCTGATTCCTCTTACGAGTCATCGCAATACCTATGTCTTGATGAGACAGATGGCCAGCAAAACTTTAAAAAATAATAATTTGTGTCCTTAGTTCTTACGAACCATAACTAGCAACATAAAAAAGAAAATAACGAAATTACTCTAGCATTATGTTGAACAATGATGAACAATTTTGAGCCAATCGTGCCGGACGATTTCTACCTAACGGAGGTTGCTCGTTTCTGTCGAAATGCTTCCCGTGAGTGGATGGTTGGCTAAATAAACCGTGCAGTTGTAGAGTGCCTGTAGTAAGATGAAACTGAATTTTTTTTTTCCAATTCGCAATTCACTTGCGATTCAATTTGCAATTCATGTCATCAAGTCATCCATAAATTTGTTGTCTCATGCAGTAGTAGTCCTTTGATTTAAATTGTGTTGTAGCAACTCAAATTTAAAGTAGTGCAAGGCCGAGAAAAAATTTGCTTTACTCAACCCCGGGAAAAAAATAAAAATAACGAGCCAAATTTTAAAATTTTCTTTGTATAATTCATGAAAAAGGGTAATAAAATAAGCTATAGTATCAAATTGCTGGTACCGATACCATACCGAAATTTTCTGAATTCACTTCGCAGTAGCATAGGGGCCCCACATTTTTCTTGCAGGGGGGCCCCAAAATTCTCAGCTACGGTACTGCATGAACTGGAGAACGGGGCCGTAAGTGACAAAAAGTCTGGTGAACACAATCCCTGAGAACTTGCGTATGGACCGGGAGTCGGGTGAAAACGTTAAGGGACAGTCTAATGATCCCAACGTGAGGTCAGTACAGAGATCGCATGGAGAAGAAAAGAAGTGTGAAACCGAAGACGGTGGCGGTGACTGGGACACAGCTGAGCTGGAAGAAGGTTGTGGTTTGGAGGAACGGGGTGAACAGCCTGCCGGAGAAGGTTCACAAGGAACTGTAGGGGAGACGGACATATTCGCCGATGGAAAATCTGGAAAAACCAACGAAGATGAGATGGTAAGGGTAGACGCACCGCGCGGGGCGGTAAGACGAGACATCGGAGACCGGCGGCTGGAGAACCAAAAACTAGGCCCATCAAGCTCCGCAGAGCGGCTGGGAGACCGAAGACCGGAGTGGTTTGTCGGCAACTGGCGGACTGTAGTGACTTGGAGGGCCCGGACCGTCCTGATCGTCGTGGTGGAGCCATTGAGAAATGAGTGGAGGTCGCCAGGCCTTTGTCCCGGTGACAAGTGACCAGGGACCGCTGGTAAAGCAGGAGCAACAAAACACAGCGACCCAAGCGTGATGACGACGCTAGTTTTAGTTCCAAAACTTCAGGCCCCCTTGGGGAACGAGAAGGAGTACCGCAACCGGCCACATGGACCGGAGAGCGTGGCGAATCCATGGTGAATAGAAGCTGAAGACCGAGAACCAAGGACCGAAGACTGCTGGGAGAGCCAGGAGGACGACCATACGACATGACGCCCTAGGAAGAAAGATGGCTAAATGCGCTGGCCCAGGTAGTTATATACGCTAGCTAAAGCTGATGCATGCATAATAGAAGGGAGCTGCGAGCACAACAGAGAAGCAACCTATTCATCACTAAGGATTGAGCTAAGTAAATAACAGGTAATGTATATTTTCATGACATAAATATTCGAGAGAAAACTGGTACAATGTTGAATACTCTGGCAGAGAGCAGAATAGCGATAAACGTATGGAGGTCGCCATGCTTGGACACGGTGGAAAGCTGCCAACTTCGCCTTCCTCGTGAAAATGACAAGAGGCTACTGAGAGTACTACCCTAAATGGAACAGAAGGTGTATAGTACAAATGTAGAGCAATTTAGACAACAACCAAAGAATATTCGGCTAGCGCACCCATAAACTTTGATTGTATTTTTCTAAATTTACAATTTTATAGCATTTTGTGAACTTAGAACTAGTACTGTGTCGCTTGTAATATAAGTAGCTTCAAAATTCAAATTTCCACGTAATCTTTGAACATTGTAGCTTCAGCTTGGAGCGAGGTCGTTTTTAAGTGACACAAATTTCCAAATATATATATATTTTTTTAGGGATCGACTGGATACCGTTTTGCCGGATCCGGGTCGGTTCCGGATAATTTGATGTTTATTCCGGATCTAGGTTCCGGATACCAGGTAATTCACACACAAAAACGAAATAAAGCCATTTTATTTCCCCCCTTTATAAGTTGCAGCTACGGTGTTAATTTTCGCTTTGTTTCACATTATTTTCTTACATTAAACACGTAGAAGTCTTACGCTATTATGAGTACCAGAATAGTACAATTGCATGTAGACTACAAAACTTTTTTTGCAATGTTGCTAAATTCTGCAAATTTTTGTTGAAACAAGTCAAACAAAGCACTCATTAGGTTATACCAGAAAACATTTTTCTAGTTGAAGGATTTCTCATTGATTAGCCTACTGCTTTATTTCGAAAAATAATTAGCAAAATTTTGCAATATTTGTGAAACCAGTATGTAGTCCACTTATTTATTTTAGATTAAAATTATTGAATTTTGGTTGCATTAAAACAAAATCAAAATCACAGAAGGTCTTTTATTTACGGCTTTAAATTGCTTTCGTTCCGTTTTGTATTGCGTACAGTATAACAAAGACCGAAAGCAAAAAAAAAAAGGAACGAAACCAACATAAAAAAAGCTATTTTTTTTTTCATTTTATGAACAAAACTGTCTCGACTCTTGCAACATGGAAGTCATCTTTGGTTTATCATGCTATTATTTCTTGCTAGTTTTTGATGTCGTCATTAAACCGTCTTACTTTTCGAAGTTAACCCTTTGGCGTCCAAACCACGTTTTATCGTCACTTCAAAACCGTTTCTAAAACTCCCGACGCACTCTCGATTCAAAGCCCCATTTGCAAACAAAAACTGCCATTGCATACAACGGAGGTGTAATTCCAACTGAATTAGGTACTTTGGCAGGTCTATTTTGGATTCATTTAATTTAATATCATCTTTTAATTACCTCAATTGATGTGTTTGTTGGCCGTGTCGTCAAAATAGACGTGAAATTGCTTTTGTTTGCTAAAACTAGACCTTGGTTTAAGCTGTCGTAACTCAACAACGCAACAAACGGCCGCAATCTTGGTCGCGTTGGAAAGCTGGGATTCCCCGATTAGCACATGTATAGCACGTGATAACTATTGCGACGGGGGCCAGTCGCAAGTGACGTAACGCGAAGCGAGTCAAGGTCACAGACATTGAAGCTAGCACGTGTATTGGCGGACAGCCGGCTGGGAGTGGGAGCACGATGGCGGCCGTAAACTGATGGCTATCACCGATAGCGAATATAAATTAGGAATAAAACAACTTTAACTACTTCTACGGTATTAAAAACTTTAAAAAAGGATTTCGGAAGGCGTAAACAATGCTGTAATGGAAGAACAACCAGATGACCATCGTTTCAAGGTATCCCATGTACTGCAACGGAAGATGGAATATTTTCGTAAGCGTATTTACGCAATCGAACTTCAACTTTTTTTTTTAGTTATGAAAACCTAATACGATTATCCCAAGTATATTTTTGTGCACTAATTTACACTGTAATTTTTACATCTGCAATTTTTTGTACCCGTAGATCGCTTAGTTATTTTACGTCGATTTATTTTACCGAGGCATGCAACATGTTTACGGCGACATGTTTTGGTTGTGTTGCGACCGGTATCCGGCTCAATATAATTGCCAGATCCGGATCTTGCCGGATACCGCATTATCCGGCCTCGGATCCGGATATATCCGGACTCGGTCGATCCCTAATTTTTTTTTTTTTGTAAAATTCAAATATATGTTGCGTGCAATAGCCTTTTTTTAATACAGTATAAAAATATGAATTCTGCCAAAAACACGCCACATAACTATAAAAACGAAAATTTTAACTAGTGAAAATTAGTTTTTACTTACCTAAAATACTTACCTTCAGTAATATTGCTAAAACCACCTTTTTACGCTATTTACTGCTCGCTTATGAACTAAAAAC